>JAHWXV010077492.1:0-30167 GCA_024586415.1 Phrixothrix hirtus
GGGGGGGGGGGGTACTTTTTCTACCTTCCTCGTAGTGCTCTTTGGATGCGCTGTTGGGTTATCTGTTTCTTCCTCGGGCTAGCTGTCGGGGAGGACTTCATATTTATTTGAAGTTTTTATCTTTGGAGCTGGACCTTCTTTTCCTGTCGCTATTGACTGTCTCGACTTCTTGCCTTATTGGATGACGAAGCCTTCAGAGGCGCTTGCAGACGCGTCGGTGGAGTACTCCATTTCTTAGTCCAGTAGTTTTATGACGGCCTTGGGCGTCGCGTTCTTGGTAGCATATCCTTGGAGTATTCTCTCCGCTTCGTTTCCTGCCATTTCAGGATGGTTTTTCGCTATTTTTAAATTGTGGTCTGGAAGGTGCCGTAACACCTCGTCAAACGTTCGTGCTGGCTTGCTTGGGCTAATATCATCAACCCATTCGCGAAATCCGACTAGGGAATCTCGCGTGGCGTCATCTAGTGAAGAACTAAGTCACCTTGGCTTCTGGCATTTATTCAGCAGTATTTATTGATACTGCAACCGACCCATCGCAGTAGGCTGAGGCGGCCTAAGTTGCAGTATCTAAGAAAAATATACAGGAGCTACCGGCAGACACGTGTGTACCTGGCGGAAACTCGATGTACACTTTCGGAGTGCAGCGCTGCCTTTTAATTGCTCGCACTCACCATTCTGGTACAATTTACTTTTATTCAACTGCCAATTGATTATTTTAATTACCACAGCTTACATTGCTTAATTACTTTTATTGTACCGTTATTATTGCTAAAATTGTATTTTGATGGTTTTAGTTCTTTATTCATTTATAATACAGGCATTCACTTTAACTACAGCATCTACATAAACAAGTATATTTGCGCTTCTCACTATTTAACATCATAAAAGCTCTCTTAGCAGGATACCTACGTATCCAGATTCAGACTTATTCGCACTTTTTAGGGTACAATTTAGCGTTTTATTTTAAAATAATTCTGACGACCAAAACCATTACTGATGAATCAAAACTACCGCGCAACTCCACAAATAAAACAAGAAACGGTGGCCTAATTTTAATTTCGGGACCACCTTATAAATTTGGCGGGCTTGCTTTTTGTAACAACGATCACCATTAATATTTCACTAGCTGTCGTCATTTTAAACTTGAAATAAAATACAAGAAATTTGAGGACGAGCACTTGAAAAGGCGTTGAAGAAACAATTTTACCAAAGTTAATCCCCCAGAATTTGTCCCAGTTTGACGTGAAGCATAAAAATCAATATATTAGGATATCTTCTGCAGTAGCCTTTAGTTTTTTACATGTATTGACGTGTTGCGGTCGCAAAAATTGCAAGGTCTTTAGCCAAGTGTTATCAACATATTTTCTGTTCATTTTTATCAAATTTTACTGAAGAGAAATTTTGGTATCTTTCCTAACATCGCTACCCTTGTTGGTTCAAATTGCTTATCTATAGCCTGGAAAATAATTTAACTTAAAATGTGAAAAAAGAGTGATTCTTCAGAGGAAAAATTGAAGAATTGTTAATTTCTCAAGCTAGTTCGTCACATTATTCTAATTTACAAGAATGAAATGTAAACACATTAAAGATATATTTGTTGTTTTTCTCAAACATTATATTGCAGAAGCTTTTAACCACAGACAAACATTGTTGTAGCTATGAATATTAATGACGAAGATTTATCTATGTACCGTTTGCATAAATAAGTAGAAAGAATATATGAAATTGACATTGCGGACACGGTATGGAGTCAAAAACCTTTAAGTGACCAACTTCAATATGAATTTAAGGAGACAAACCAATATTTTGAATATTTTAGCGCCCTCTTGCATGATATTCGGAGGTGCCAGTCCATTTCATTGAAAATAATTTCTTAAATTATTGCAGAAATGATTAAAATTCTAGATTACCTTAAATGTCTATAATCAAAGCAAAACTTGTCAATTTTTAATTAATATTGGACTAAAGTTATTCATTTAAAACTCGGGGAAGCATTAATCTAGCTACTGATCGATACTTCATTAAGAAAACTCACTTCAAATTATCAATTCATAACAACAGAAACTTCAGCTACAAATTTATTACCACAATTGATTTTGCTGCTCTATTTGTAACGAAAATTTTCCTAATCATGTGTTGCAATTTTACAGTAACTTATTTTACAATTTAAAATTGTGAATAATTATGTAAAGCCTACTTAAAAAATAAAGCGTAATCTCCATGAAATCCATTTTTAATAAATAAATTAACAACTAATTTTACCGGAAATGCAACATCTGCGATTGTTTCTCGTTTCTAACACATGTAAAACAAAAGAACTTTAAGTTGGGAACAATAAAAGTTACACTTACAACACAACTTCTACGGCTTGTTACAATAAATTAATCCACCTGAGTCAAAACAGTATGATTTACCAACACACGTGAATACCTTAAAAAGAACTGTACTATATCGTTATGCAAATAAATTATAAAAGAGTACGTCAACAAACTACCATAGCCGAACCGACACTGGCCGCTATTGCGTGTTTCACCTGTCCACGGAGTTGCCCACCTGCCGTTACCTTTTTCAGTGGCGCACCGATTAAAACCCTCGTAATACATCTAATCCCCTTCGTTTCAATAAAAACAAACACCATCGATTATACATTAACTTTTTTATATCATACAAATTTAATTCATTTTAAGTAATCACTTTTTTATGTAATTCACCACTCCATAAAGTAGACTAAATAACGTGAATGCAGGTTAATAAAAATCGCATTATACCAACCAAAAAAAAAACCAAAGCCTGTGATAATTTATTCAAAACAATCAACGAAGCGTTTTGAACAGAAGATTTTAACGGGTGGTATGACGCCAAACCCAAAATTAACTATCTATTGTAATTAAATGAGGCATCAATTTCTGCATTTTCTGTCCATACACGATCAGTGATTGTTATTATATTAATACTTTACACAAACTTTTATTTACAAATCTTTTTCCTCATCACATCCAATTTTTTTTTGCTGATAACATTTCACACCTTAATTTGTTTTATTTAGGGAAAGGTAGGAAAGCTAGGTTCACAATGTGTGCAAAAATAGAAATTTCAGAGATTAGTCGAATTCGTCAATTTTCTATTTAATTTAAGATTAAAGAAGTAATAAACCATATCGCCTAAATTAGATTACGGCATTTAATCTGTAAAATTTAATTTTTGAAACCACCATTTATTGGTGGTGTGCAATCGCATATAACTTCAAATCTCCTAAGCTTTTATGTTATACACTAAAGACTAGTGTCTACGATGCTAAAAATTGGTTTTAGACGTCAGTTCTGGAAAGATCGTAATAGTACTATCTCGAACGAAAATATCGTTCCTATACAGGGTGTTTCAGCAACCTTATAGCAACTTATCGAGATTCCCTCGGTATTGCTTTTCGACCAACTGTTATGCTTCGAATCTCTTGACGATGTGCATCCTCAACTCAGGGATGAGAGAACTTAATATCCATATAATGATGGAAATGCTTCAAATAACTGTAGCTAATGCATCAACCATTTCGCAACATTTCTTTTTACAAGTCATCGTTTAGTATTGATATTTTCAATGTTTTACGTCGAGGTCAGCCCGACAGCACTTTCTGTGCGGAAGAGTTCTTCTGTTGAGTCTTCGTCTTCCTTGAATAAACTGTGCCACTCGCAGATTGTCATTTTCCAAAAAGAAGAGTTTCCATAAACAGCTGCTATTTCATCCATTATAATTTGGGCTGGGTATTAAATTTTCTCCAAGTTTGCAATTTGTTTCTTTATTAAATTTCTTCTCGGACGATAATTCAATTGTAATTCAATATCGCCTCCAATGCGTAAACTTTTGCCAATATTGAGTTTTAATTTACAATTTTAATGTTGTGCGTTATAAGAAGTTGCTCTACGTTAGGTCAGGTCTTTGAATAATTATGCAAACATTAGAAACACGTACATAAAAAAACTATAAAAATATAAAATTGCAGTGATGGACAACTGCATCGTCGTGAGTAAAGCGTTTTCCACTCAGATGTTCTTTCAGCTTGGATTCTGGGGTGAAATAGTGCACCCAAGTCTCGTCATCGGTGATGATTTTCCTGAGAAATGAGTTTCCTTCTGCAGAGTAACGTCGCAGAAAAGTTAAACAGGGTGCAAATCACTCATCTTTATGGTCTTCTGTCAATGGCTTGGGAACTCATCTCGCACACACTTTTCGATACGTCAGATGGTCAATAATAATGTCATTCGCACTGCCTATAGAAATGTTCAGTTCCCGTGCAATTTCAGTAACACTAGGCCTTTACTTGTTGACGTTGACGTTTGACATCCTCAAAATGTAGACGACCGTTGTCAAATTGTTGACGTCATTACACAAATGCAGGACTTGAAATCGCTTGTGGTCCATATGCGGACGTGATTTCAATTTTGGAGTAAACACCTTGCTGCATTGCTGTCACTTTAACAGTGGATTTAATTTGAGTACTTTTTTAACATATACGCCACACTAATGTCGCCATTTTCACGCTTTTCAATCGCCTCTGAAACTTATTTTGTGAATCCTCCTCGTAGTTTCACTTGTAATTTTAGATATCCCAAGTTTGTATAAACACAATGAGCCAGTGCAGTGGCCCGAAAAATGATATGTAATTTATAAACGGGCATTGACATGTAGATACTTGGTTTATTTAACTTAAAATTACACTGATGATAAACAATTGATTCCTTGTTTTGAAAATTACAAATTGGTTGGTTTATAGTTTAGTTACAATGTTGATACCATCTTTAAAATAAAAATATTAATTCGCACCAAGATGCCTAAGAATAAATAAAATTGTACATACAAAAATTTTTAGACACAAATAAAGTAAATTAACTATTAATGTAAATTAACTTGTTGTAATAGCACTTTAGGCTAGATTATTAAAATTATATAAATTGGTAGATTTGCTAAACAAACGTAAGATCCAAGGTAATGCGTGACCATCTCAATAGAAAGCATGTTTAAAATTTGGAGGGAAAGTTTTAACAAGTTTACCGACGACATCCCTAAGTTATGTTCTAATACTAGGTTCCCATAGAACGTCACGATTTATGTAAATTAACATGAAATAAAATTTAAACTCATTGGTTTAAATTCAAAATGCAAGCCACTGTATTGGATTAACCAACAGTGGAAAAGATTATATAAACTCCCGACAACCAAAAATATTTGTCTTTCCTGATTAGCCAGAATCGATGAATCATCGCAAAGTTTCAGTGTAATCGTTCAGTAATAAATTTAATTCAGTCAAAAGATACGGTGACTAGATCATCGTCAAACTAATTTAGAGAAGAAACAAATTATATTTAATTTGTTACATCTACGTACGCCGTGGGCAAAAGTCTGCTCTAAATTCAAGAATCAGCCTGTGAAATGAACACAGCGTGGGAATTGAATACCAGAAATCTGCTACAACAATAGAAAGATTAATTTGCAAATCAACAAATTAACTCAAATTCAGGAGTGACGCGAAGCGCGAAATTTCAAAAGACATCCAATTATATATTTAAGAAAATTGATTTATTTAAATCTAAATACAGGTGTACAGGTCGAGTATTCACTCAATATTTTTTATTTAAAACTTGGGTAAACTCCAGCTTTGCACCTTTAATTAGACAATGTATGTAATATCTTTAGTATTAGAGTAACATTTTAGCAACAAATATTTATTTTCAGTAAATATAAAATTTTGTACATTAATTACTTTTAATGTATTTTAATGAATCTAATTACTTCTTTTATTGCTTTTTATCATTTTACTGTTTTATTTCGTTTGTAGTACATGCAAATGACTTAAAGTTTAACTCGTATTTAATAAACAAATTATAAACATACATTTTGTATTTGTTTAAGAAAAATAACAAAGTTTGATTTTAACAATAAACACACCAGATAAAAGGTAGACAACTGTATTTGTTGTACGTGTCATTTAAGCTGCACGCTGGAACTACCCCAAACGCAGTTAGTTGGACATTTATTCTAAATAAGTCGAGAATTAAGTAGCCGCTTAATCGACTAAATAATTGTAATAACCCAATTATGAAGACGCGACCAACAAACTACGATTGCTACTTAGTTATAGATATCTCTCATTAATTAAATAACTTTATCTATTGTGAAATATTTAAAACTAGTTTAGGCGACTTGACATGTGACATTCTCCTTTCTATGAAAGCATCTTTCAACTTAGTCTCGAATTTCATCTTTACCTGCTGACAGCTGACAGCAGTGGCGCCCTCCCGATCGAGAGAAAATCTCGTTATAGAAATTACGGTCTAATTCACTATGGCGTCAGAACACGCCCTTTATCTGCTCGTGAATATGTCATAATAACCCAACTTCCTAATATTTAACACGAATGGTCGTTAGACATTTATTTTATGAAATCTATTTGCGATCAATTATATATACAACACTAATTGCATTTATGAAATTACTTTTTTATAGCTGACGCTTTAGAACACGAAAGTTGTTTTGGCGCTAATGGCATCAACTGCTATAGTTATAGCGACAGGCGTTTCAGCCCTTTGAATACATTTTTGGTGTACCAAACATCATACTGACAGGCCATTCACGTTAGAAAACAAAATGAGACATCCGTATTAATGTTTTAATCATTTGAAGGTCATAGCGTGGCAGTCTATTTATTTAAATGTTCTGAACAACTAGACAATTTTATAATTAGCGACTTCAAATGTAATATAATGATGGCCTTTTATTTACAATAAAACTGCTTTATTACAAAATTGTATACAAAAGTTCTTAAAAACATAAATCTGTAACACAATCATAAACTTCCATTACATAATAATAATTTCTACTGAGAGTAACCTCGTAACATGAAAATCACTAAATTATATTTGTTACCAACCTTTTAATTCTAACTCAGTGCTGTAATTTCAAATGATTATCTTACAATAAATTAATTATTTAGGAACTTATTTTTTTAAATCCCGGTTTAAAAGAGTCACTGCAGCTTTCACTATCTTCGTCTATTTCATTACCTGCTATTTTAATAGAAACGCTAAAAGGTTAAACACTTTCTTCGTAATAATTATTAACGATTTATAATTTGACATTATAAGAGAGTCAATATTAATAATATCTTCAAGTTTAATTAATGACATACATTTAGAAAACTGTATTATTGCGTAATTTTAATAGTTTCTATATTCATACAAACATTTAAAGTGGCAAGTACAAGTGTTGTGAGCCTTTGCTTCCACGGAGAAGGGGAACGTCGCTCTTAAATTACGGTCTATTCAGTGCCAGGTGTTGTTTTATCGCAAACTTTTGCGATAACATTTGATTGGTTAATTTTATGCACGCGTTAGTCTGAATTTGAAATTGACCAATCAAATACTTATCGCCAAAGTTTGCGATAAAACAACACTACAGACCTTTAGAAATGACTGGATTATAAAAACTAAACTTTTTTAAAATGTAATATGCGTTTATTATGGGATTTAATCAATGTTTTACAATCAATGTACCATGAAAATATACGTAATAATATACCTTATTACAAAGTTTTATGTATAATCTCCGATATATGCATAAATAAGACATACAAATAGTTGTTGTTTATTATGTTCAAAATTATCAAATTTAATTGGGTTATTGTAATGGAAGCGTATATAGGCAATTTCTATACTTGATCGGTTTTAAATCATGCTAAATTTGTGATATATTTAAACGGAATTTTATACGCGATGCAATTTTTTGAAATCATGGAAATTACATCTTAAATGAACTGAATAAAACAAATATTTTTAATTTTAAAAAATTTGCCAATATAAAATAAATTAGGTATATTTAATATTTTTTAAAATAAGTGAAAGAATTATAAGAATCCCAAATTTTGAACTTCCATTAAGTTGTTAGTAGCCATGCCACATCACTAGCTTTTAAATGTTCCTAAACTAACTTTTGTTGTATATTTATTTTGTACAGTTCAAATAAATATCACAGTAAATACATAATCGTATTATTTAATAAAGTGCCCATTAAAAATATAAATTAATGTTTTGCTTTTATGTTCATAAACCAGTGACGTCATGCGCGTTTAAATTAATTGAAAGAAGAGTACTAAAAGACTTAATCAATTGTGGTGAATTATGAACCTCCTTTTAGTTTTAGACATCGATTAGTATTTTGATATATGTAAAATAATAAACGTACCTTTTTGGCATCACACTGTAGATTGGTAATTTTAATTGTGTACAATAGTGTACATTATTTACCTGGAATTTGTAATTATTGATATGACCTTAATTAGGCGTTCGAATGTCTATAATATTAAATCTAAATTCGCAATAATTATACTTTTAATATTTTAGTTCATTATAAAAAATTATCCCTTATTAACTACATTCTGAATTTAGGAAATATTTCCTTGAATTAAAAATTAATTGAAGAGTTGTATTTTCTTTTGGACGTTTTGGGTCTTTGGATATCATTTATTTAATTTTGATTCAACTAATCCCGTTATTTCGAATTAAATTTTACCTTAGCCAAATGAAAGTTTACATTTCTTATGATTTTTGCAATTTTCGATGTTATTTGGGTTGCATAAGAGCGACATTTACGCCATTTGTGTCGGTTCGCCGAAGAACACGCACGGTAGATTTTCGCTCCGGCATATTTTTGCATCGCTGTTTTATTTTTTGTTGAATAAAACACCTACGTCGTTAGGGTGAGTAGGCGTTGCTCGTGTTGTGTACGAGATTGGTTGATTGGTTCCCTTTCTTTAGTGTTTGAGTTACTTAAGACACTCCTAAGTAATCAAAGAGTTGATGGCATGAGTCTAGGGCCGCAGACTGTTGCTCAGTAAATCCGGTGCTCTATTTTGAAGGGTTCCTTTGTCTTGGTCGACTTGATCGCCTCTCCATACTGTAACCACCCTTTGTTCTACCTTGCTGTGGACCCAGTGCGGCGACCAGCAGTTTTGCGGAGCAATTCCTGTAAGACAGCATTTGGGATTGAAAAAATCTCTTATTTTTACGGTATCGTCTGTTTCCTGTGAATTTTATCATTCAGGTCAGTTCTCCTCCATTTTTATCCGTCGATACATGCCGAAGATGGCGAAATTTGGGCTGCATTTTGGACCTGAATATTGCAACTTCACATCTATAAATTTGTATTTTTGTTTCTAACCAGTTTACGCATTATTCCGTACTTCTGTAAAAATTAATTTCATTGTAACTGTATATTTACTAGCGATTTTGAATAAGAACTAATTGTTTTATACAAGTAAATTATTTCTGAAAGTAATATTTCGTTGCGTACTTTAACTGTTTGATTCGTAAGGCGAGCGTGGCTTAAAGCTACGATTTCTTTCCTGTTAAATTACTTTAGAATATTTAAGATTTGCTTGCTATTAAATGTTGATGTCAGTTTATTATAATTTTAAACTCATAGCTTGTGTAAAGGCGTTCTTGAACATTCGAAATTTAATTAATCGCGTGCACAATCAAGCCTTGTTTTATTTTATCAAAAAAACACTTTTTCGCTGCAGCGACGTTCGAAATACGGGATACCTCGTTTAATTATTTATTTTCTTAGACAAATTTAGCTTTTGCGTTTGTTTTAATTACATATTAATATCTTAGTAATTAGGTTCACGAACACCTTGTGTTTGTTTATAAATTCATTTCTTTTCCTATCTTAAGCTTCAACTTTCATCATACAAATTTATGTGCGTTAACCGCTTATCGTTTATACTAGATGTGTTTTATCTAACCTAAGGTTTTCAAAGTGTTTTGTTAACTTTAATTTTTGCTAGTTAAACTTATTTATACACGAAGTTCTCAAAAGTTTTACTGAATTTTATTTTATATTTTCAAATGAATGCTCAATTCGTATTGTTTAACGTCGGATGTTGTTTGAAGTAGTACGAAGTAGAATAAACCGATACTACCCTTACTTTTATATCTTTTCTTTATGCATTATTGTATTTGTGTCTAATTTCTTTCGGGTCAATTACGTTTACTTTTAACTACGGTTTTCTGCTACCTTTTAAGCGTGAGAAGCCGAATACTTGCGATTTCGTTGAGGTAAGTCCAACGTTCAGCATTATCAACATCTTATCGCCGCGCCCATTTCTTTTCTTAGGCATTTAGGTTGTTTACGGGGTTGAGCTTGTACCAGTTTCGGATCAATTGGTACACGTTAACGCCGATTTCTGCTTTCTTCAACGATACGAGAAGCGAAGCTCGCGCACAACGATTTTAATACTCATTAGTGGTTACTACGACCACTTTTCATGCAGCTACACCCCACTCCCTAGCCTCCGCAGCACTATCGCCAGTCGGCCATATTTTTTTTATTTGGTCGCGTGGCGAAATCCTTCCGGCGAAGGCCAACAGCGCTTATCTATTCATTTTTAACGTGGCAGAGTATTAAAATATATTCTATACTCGGTTTAAAATTTTATGCCGAAAAACCTCGTGTATATTCTCATATTTTGTAATTATCAATAAAAGATTAGTGCATATAAATTAATTAGAATTCCCCGCAAACATTTGATAACGTAAGAACCGACGCTTCTTCCTTATCTGTTTTTAAGTTTCAGTTCAAACGCATCTTTTTTTATGATCTCGGTTTTTGTCAAACATCTTATAAAGACGTAATGTATTAAATATGATTAACACCTCTTGTCTATATTAAAATATGTGATTATCAAATTGTTTTGGATTTTGAAGTTCCGTACATCTTCAAAAATTACCAGTGTGATTAATAATGAACCACGAACACAATTTTCTACTTTTTTGTCAAGTTGACCTTCCTTATGTATTCTAACATGGCGATCTGATTTAAGACAAGGCTTGCTATAAGCTAACCGAAGGTCAAAAACAACAGGCTCTGATTGAAAGTGATTTTACGATGATTTTATACATTTGAAATTTGTAAAAGTCAGCATAATTTATGGGCCTAAGTTTGGCTTCAATATAAGCAAGAGATAGTTGCTTAAAATTTAAGGATATGATAATTTCATGTAACTATCGCAATCTACCCTATTTTTAAATTAAAAATTCGTGAATTTCATGTGATTGCGTTTAACATTTGTGCATTAATATTTATAGCGTGGTACGCTGTGGTCAGTTCAAAACTGGAAATTGAAATTGTGATTCATAGACCTAATTATTTTTAGCATATGTGTAACTGAATTACCAGAATAATGTCGACACCTATGTTTTATGATTTATGAGCATTGAAAAAGATATCAAAAGGCAGTATTCACAATGTCATTTACGCTTTTTAGAAACAGCCTAAAATGATATGAAAGCGCCTAATATTTCAAAGAAAGGTGTTAGAAAGTGGTAGCGTTTTCTAGAAAATCATTAAAAGATTAAAATTTATTATGAAATTGCAAATACGAGTATTTCATTCCATTATATGCACTATCTGCAGTGTTACTTATTGTTATAAGTATGATACAAATAAATTGCAGAAGTTTCTGTGCCAATTGGAAAAATTTCGTAAATTCGTTTACATGAATTTTTTAAGATTTTGTTTGTGTTTGTAGGCATACAAGTAAAACCTTTTTAATCAGTTACTAATTATTGCGCATACAACTATGCCTAAAACGCGATACTCGCGAGATATTTCGCCAGCGACTACGTTTCAAAACGTAATAGTGGTAGTAGTACTAATTTATTTTCAAAAACGTTTAACATTTGCTAGAATATAGTTAATACACAAAAATTTGACATATAAGTCATACATTAAAATTAACAAATAACTACGATACAAGATGATATAACAGTATGTGGAAATAACAGACAAAATTTAACGTAAGTTAATGCTAAAACTTACATATTTAAAAAAATAGGTTTGTAAAAAAAGTTTAAAAATAATAATTAGTTCAAAGGTTCAAAAAATTATGTTAAATTGTAAAATACAAAATCTCGAATCAGATTTTTTAATTTCTTTCTGAATTAATATCGTTTGGGATCTACTGAAAGATTTTTAGACCTGCATATAATATTTCGGTATTCGGTTTCGGCAATTCTAAACTTGTTGTATTTCGAGTGTCATAATTATGTATCAACGAACTTTCCAAGCAACATTTTGCAACAGTGGTACAAACGGTAGAAGAAGTGCTAGTACAGTGCAACGTGCCTTACATAAACAGGGTTATCATAGAAGAATCGTTAAACGGAAACCATTGCTTTCTGTTAACAGTATTCAGCGACGATTACATTGGGTTAGATCGATGACTTCACGCATACTTGAATATGACATTCGGCGATATTCATGGACGAGTCCTAGTTTTAACAATTTACCTCCAAAAGAAGACAATGAGTTTGGCGATGACTAGAGGACTAATATTGCTTCGAGTATCTAGATATAGCAATAATTCGTGAGCGTTTCATTACTGCGAAATGCATTGACATTTTAAAGCATACTTTTATACTAATCAGGAATTTTAAACAAAGGAACTCGTATATTTCAAGAAGTCAATGCGCCAAGCCATGTCTCAAATTTATCGTTGGAAACAAGAAAACGGCATATCAATTCCTCCTTGACCATTCCAGAGTCCAGACATCAACCCGGTCAAACATGCTTGGGAGTATTTAGCAACAGAATTAAAAAACATCACTCCATATCCAACAAATACTCGAGATCTTGAATAAGTTTCATTAAACATTTGGCAAAATTTAGACCACAATAATTTAATTGATGCTCTTCCCAAACATATTCAATGACTCTATAAGTCACTTGAAGATGTTACGAAATATTAATCGTTAAAAATATTTAAAAGTTTTTATTTTTTGTACTTGTAGGAATAACAGCATTTTTGAAGAATTCAGATGTCCATATTATTCCGGTAAAGCTCTGTACACTGCCATTATTGTTTACATATTATTCTATTATTTAGTGGTATAGAAATAAGATAATTTACTAATCTAGATTTTGGGTGGCAGGTAAGATTTTTGCTAGAGCGATCACTTGAATTCAAAATTTCATTTATCAAATAGCAAAAGATGGAGGTGTGATATCTACAATTATTCGCCTGGTCTGAAGTTCTCCAGTAACGGCGTTATAACCTGAAAACTTCCATAATATTTGTGCAGTTGTGCATACAGATTTATTCTACTGTTCTATACCTAATTTCTGATTTTATAATTAACGTTAGATGAGCATTTATTTACCTCTTTCAAGGAGTCTCGTCACAAATTTTACGTTGGAAAGAATCTACAACGTCGTGCTCATCCAACTATGGAATTATAATGAAAGGCTTGAGACTTATTTTAGACCGTGACAAGATTTTAATTTAATTTTTTGATTTAGTAAAATATCTCATTTTTAAGGGCAAACGTAAGACGTGTTCTAAAGAAAATACTTCGAAAATGTTGTTTGATTTTTAATTTTTATCTGTGAAGCACTTTTGATAAAAACTTAAAGACGCTGAAATGTGTCCACTTGTTTTGGATAAAAATAGCGAAATGTTCTTTGACTAAGAAAAACCCATTTTGCGCCAAGGAACAACTGCACTGGCAAAACCTCAACAGACTTGAACTAATTGTAGCATTGAGTTTTATAAATTCAAAGAGGCTGATAAAATAATTGATATTTTATAATATACATTTATAAACAAAAAACAAAATTCACAAAGAACTCACCGAACTAGAACTCCTTGGTCTTTCCCTGTGTCTTCTTTCCAACAGTCGTTGATGAGCACCAATGCAAGAATAGTCTTCATATTTAGTTTGCTGCCGTTTATCTAATTTAAGGGCAGCAAAAATATGTTTTGGTTGAAATATAGAAGCTCCAGATTCGTTTACGTAGAGATACGCAACTCTACCGGCAAGTACATCTCTTCTTGCCTCGGTGGGATACACAACTTGCGTACCGCCAGTACACACCAGAATAGGTAAACGTTCTTGATCTGCTGTATTTGGCGGTAAAGATGACGGAGTTGGTTGAGGTTCTATTGTTCTGTGTGGGGGTTGTTCCTCAATCGGCTGTGAAGGTGAAGGTGGAGGCGGTGTTCTCATAGGAATCACACTTTCCCGCATCTTCGGTTTTAGATATACCGGTTTAAATAACATTATTCAATAAATTAAGTTTATACTGGAAGTCGTTGACGTCCAAGGGTTCTGCATTGTTTAATATAAAATTATTACGTTCTGGACATCCAATATAAACTAATCATGCTTTCTCAAATATTGATATTAAAATTCTTGAGTTTAAAATAGTTATTGTGCCAAGTGGTATTTTAATGACAACCAGTGCTTGCCTCATTTCCTGAAAAGTCTGGATAAAAATAATTTATTTGCGGAATTATCTATTTGCCAAATGTCGCCAAAAGATTAGCTATTGATTTAAACATTTTTTAAAATAGAACAAGCGTGTTATTTATTAATGAAAATAAATCCACGAGGAAGTAATATGTTTGCTGGAGCTATATATTATAGAACGTAAATTTTATTAGACCGTTCAAATATTGTTTGGTGTTGCCAAAATCTGCACATTTGTTTTGTAAATAAATGAAAATCGATTCTGAGAATACTAAAATTTTAAAACAGTTACATAGTAAAGTCACCGTCAATGAATTCTGTTTTGGTTTTTCTCTAAAAAAACTAAATTTTCAAAAAAAATGTTTTTCGAAAAATAAAATTTAAAACCTCATGTTTATTTCGGTTGTAGAATACTTAAAAAAGTCCAGAATTAAATAACCAAGGTCGCCACTTCCTATTTTAAAGACCCGCGCTAGTTGGTGCAGTGGTTAACGTTACAACTAGCATTCGGAAGGCCCTGAATTCGACTCCGGGTTGCCTGCTCTGATATCAGATCTTGAGTAATTTCCAGAATTAGAGGTAATTTCTCTGCCCTCATCTTTGAGTCTACCTGTCCTTGATGTTTCCTTATTTGCTCCTACCTTAGAGCATATAATTATCAAGATACCCGAAGTGTATAAACATTTTGATTTTAAAACTATCCAATTTTTGTGAATTAAAAAATTATAAAATATTAGCACCGTAGACTAGTACATAAAAACAATTTATTTTAAAAACCTACTTAATTATTTATATAACAACCCGCAAATTAGAAAAGTTATTTGAATAATCATCCATTTTAACCTAATTCCTATTGTTGATTGATGTGGAAATGGAAAATTATTTATAAAAGCAGCATACAGCTGTTCCTATCCAACTAGATTAAAATTTGTTGAAACATTACTCTGCCAAATTGCCAGATTGATTTTAGAACAATGTTAGCAATATTTTTATAATTAATTTATTTTCTCTGTACACAATAAATTGACCACTTTTACTAAGAAATTAAGCAGACCGCCTTGTAGGAAGAAATTTGAAGAAAGCAACTGAAACCGAATTTAAATATTAAATTTAATTTAAACGAAAGTTGCATTAATTTACTAAAATATTTCATATTTAACACCAATTTCAATTCTAGTTTCATGGCTAATAAATATCATGGTCATGGTAGTTGGTTCCACATAAAATCTTTAAGAACGAAAATAAATACCTAAGTTCACAGCAAATCGATATCTATAGTTATTTCCAGTTAATATGCGCGAAAATGAATTAATTTATATAACCAATTTCTTTTTGTGCAAGTTCAATACAAACTCCCTCATATTTAGATTTCTGACATAAGCGTAAGATGCCAGGTCATTGACATCGTCTTTTTGTAGATACTTGAGAATTTAGAATAATTTACCACTATCTCATACTTTGATGATCAGCAACACATCTTTCGAAATCATATTTTTTTTAACTGCTATTAATATTAAAAGCTAATTCCAAAAATTGCAGTACACTACGTGTACAAGCTTAATCGATATTTTAAACGTCAGGTTAAATTTATTTTACGTTTTGCGTTAAATTCCACTAATAGTATCAATATCAGGTCATAAGTTTCCTCACTTACGAACTTTAAATGGTCGAAACCGGATTCAACTCACCCCATCACGTTGATAAACATTTCGTTATTGTATACATCGCCGTGCCGCTCTGTTTCAATTCGTTTCGTTTTAACCTCGATGCGAAGTGGGCGTGTGTGGCCAAATTCTTTAGACTAAAAGATCTTACACCGCATAAATTAAAAACTGCTTAAATAATATGTGTTGTGACTCTTCCCCGTCATATTTAAATGTGAAATATTTGGATATGTTATTCAAATCAGGGCGAAGAACTCCGAAGGAAGATCATTCCAGAAATCATTGATCTTGTTAAGACCAAACTGCTCGCTTAAAGGCTGAAGAAATTTCTACAAGACTAGAACTTGCTAAAACAACCGGATCATTAAGTAACACGTGAATAAAGTTGGCGAAATAGGAGACGAGGTCGTGACAATTAATGAAATGGGAAAAAGCTAGCGAAACCCTGAGAAATTATGACTACTATGTTTTCCTCGCTGACCACAAATCGTGCACATAGCAGTTATCACCAGAGCCGCTGTCAAAGAACGCAATTCAAGAAATCTCCCACCCACTCTATAGTCTAGGCTTAGACCACAACCTATTCGCAAAATTAAAATTCGAATTGCGGGGTAGATGGATTAAGACTGATAAAGAAGTTCCAGCAGTAGTTGGTTTTTTTTACCACCAAAGTAGAAAATAATTTTTTACATGCATAGATATCCTTCCATGCTACCTAGACTGGAACTATGAACCTTCCAATCTAACACAAACACTAATTCATTATTTGTTTTATTGACATTATGGAAAATTTCTGTTACCACACACATTTTTTCTATGGCATAATCGGAAAGGCCAAAATATTGCGAGATTTTTGTTAATTTGTATTATGTCATCCAAATGTGATTTGTAGATGCTTCAGTTTTTCCATATAACTGTTATACTTTACTTAAAGCCAAGCATCTATTTCAACATGGTTGATAATAAGCTAGCGTTAGAATTACTAGTCTTGGTTTAACATTCACCATTCACCAACAAAGTTCAGATGTGCCACAAAGTTTTAACAAAACAATTTTTGAGATATCTGTTTATAGTTGTTACAAAAAGCTACTCTTTTGGCCACGCAATAACCAGGAACAGTAAATAACGCGCCAAGCCTGTGAGAAAGTTCTGAATGCGTAACTGTTACCATTAAAACCGAATATCTCTGGAAACTCAAATCACTATTTTGCACAATAGCGCCTTCTACACAACAAATCTGCAACAAATTTATTACCTGAATTCTGATGCGACTATATTTGAATGCATTCAAAAATAATAAACGTTTTCTTTGTTTCCTTGGCGTATTTGTCAACCGTTGAAATAGTCTGTCCGCCTAGAAAAATATTAGCAAAGTGTTTGATTTTGTTCTCGGGTCATCTCGTTCTTTTATGTGCAAATGGAACGACTTCAATGTTTTCTATTGTCAGTCAATAATAGATTTTTTCTGTTTTCAGTACAATATTTTAAGAGTTTATTGCTTCAAACGTTTTGAAGCTACGTTGAATTTTCTTAATCGTGGCGTTCTGTAAAATTATTCCGGTATTCTTACCACAGTCTTATGATGTGCATCAAAATCGCTTCTCTTTGATTCGATCAAAAAATTATTTCTTTAAACTTTTCTGCCTAGTTAGATAGGTTTTCTGGTTGTTTTGGGATGCTCGACGCTATCATCAACATGAATTACTTGTCCATTAGCTCAAAATTTATAATTCATACTAAAAATCAATTAAGGGCTTGCTACATTAAATAAAACTTTTAAAATTAAACTAAAAATACTATTTTGTTTAAATCAAAACAACACCAACTTTCGAAATTCTGATAATTAATTTTTCAAGAAACCATAGACAAGCAAAGTTTTACTTAAACGGCATTGCAATTTTATACATGGATTCTCTAGAATTTTAACCTCAGAAAGTTTTAAAGGTGTAGCTAAAGGTTTTGAACTCAGATCATAACTACACCTTTGCATTTTGACAGCCTCTACCACTACTTATGATATAAAACATACCTTTAAACACAAATCCTTACATTCTGTTAAATCAAATCTAAAGGGATCAAGGCACAAACTTCATGCAGTACAAATTTAGTAAACAAAAAGTAACTACAAATAAATGTGCAAAAATTAGACAGAGTAAAATATAGGTCGTCAAGTACAGAACATTGAACTCAACTTGAGCGATCTTAAAACAGAAACACTTTATTGTTTATGCCGTCTAACTAGAGTAAAGGCAACTATCAACAGCTCACTGCAGAACGCAAATAGAGATCAGCAAACATAAGGCTACACTGACATTTTTATATGCATAAATCGATCGAGCCAAAAACTTTCTATTGCAACAAACAACGTTAAGGTTTCTTCCGCTATTTTAAATTTGAGGGCCGAAACGGTCACATTGACTCTGAAATTGTTATTACATCGGCTTATGAAAGTCATTGAAACTTTTACGTTTCTCCCTTGTACCGTCCATTTATATCTCTTAGAGAATTATATTTTAAAGCTACTGTTGAAAACAGTCCCCTGATCTCTAACCATCTGATAATGAAACTTAAATGTTTGAAACTAATCCAACCGTTGTATCTAATTCTAACTGCTACAAGGTTCTTTTGAGACATTTAGAGAAAGAAAATTTCAGTATGTTTGTTCTTTCAAAACACATTCACATATATATTGGCATTTCTGCAGTTTGTGTTTTTGGTACAATGTATTTAAAAAAAAGTGGCCCAAAAATAAAATAATATAATTCTGGTATGGACTAACCCAAGAAAAAAAACAACATTCCTGCCTAAATTTGTTTAATTATTAAAAAGGTCGTCTGTAGGAAGTAGGCGACACATAAAAACATGTGAGGAGTTAATACACTGAATCAATTTATTTTTTAAATCTGTTAAATATGTTTTAAAAATAAATTACGCAAATAAAATAAATCAAAACGTCACCAGCAAACAAACACTTTTAATAAGGTAAAATATTTGAGGCACGTATTTTTGTTAGCAGAGTTGACTGAACCCATAAATTTGATGTAAATTTAAAGCGAATCGCTTTTCTTAAATACAAATATGTAACAGATGCAAAAAGCTAAAAAACAGATATCTTATATCAAGGTCATTTCCTGATTTACTTGTTGATTATTTGGATAAAGTCCAATTAATTTGGGTAACTTATTTCTGCACATAAATAGCCCAAGCTAAATTTAAACCGTCTAACGCACATTATCTTTCAATTTATGGAATAACTTAATCTATCCCAAATTAGGCAACGCTATTATGCTTCCAAAATTAAAATAATATATATAAATATAACTTCTTTCGCGTAATAAGATACACCCAAACGAATTTTTAGAAGAAATGTTACAATATAGCTTAATTTCCTAATTAGTTCAGTTACGAACTACATCGACATTTGTAAAAATAGATAAAAACAACTGAACCCAAATAAAAAGACAACAGAGTTTGAATTACTCACTGAAATGTCCTTCTTCTCACATCTTGTGAACACGTTTTTACTGTTTTGTGCAATTTTACAGTTTATTATCGAATTTTCTTCAAAATGCAATCGAAACTTTAAGTCTCGCAATAATAAAGGCCAAATTAGTTGTACACTTTATTCTCTAAGAATAAGAAAATTTTGCTCATTGAATAAGTGAAATAGTGGGTAGCATAAAACATACTTTTGTTAAGTACTTCTTGATAATAAACCCAACGTGTTTGCGAATTACGCGAAAATCAAAAGAAAATTTAAAATTGTACAGGATAAGAGATATTAGGGAAAATTTGGGCATCTGGGTGAATAACAAGAAAACAATTTTTTCTGTAAAAAATTAGAGATAGCAAAGTGTAACTTTCCAACTAGCCACACTGATCATCATTGAACAAATGCAATAAGCTCGCCTTCTCACTAATCGAAACAATTAGTTTAGACCAAATTGTTTCAAGAAATTGTTCCGAACAAGTGTCTGATGCTATGGGATATCATCATCAGACAATACAAGAAATCCATGAAAAAACAAAATTTACTTCATTATTGAATGTGGTAATAGGTGATGAAAATATGGATTTAATTAGATTTTAAATCCTTCATCTTCTTCGATGCAGAAAAGAAGCTACTAAAATTAAATGACAAATTTGTTCTTATACACTAAAGGCATAAACATGCGATACTATTATAAGGGGTGTAAAACTATCAAAGTGATTAGTGCAGATAGGTTTGTTCTTCAATCGTTTTCATCAAACATACAACTATACTTCATCAGATGATTGTTTGGTGGTCTGTGAGTAGATTTCAATTTAAATTAATGTAAACCGAGTGCGATTAAGTGAACTAAAATAATAAACAAAATATGTTCTTAAATGGGTGCCAGTTGGCAACGCCTTTGTGGGAGCTGCTTTTCTCATAGCCATTCTTTAAGTACAAAATTATGTATTATATTATAGCATCAATTAAATGATTTCGGTATACTTATGACAGTTTATAAATTAAAACATCCAATCTTAACATTGTACATTTTCCTGTTGAAATGATTTGAAAACCTTTTCAAAGATATTAGAGACAAATCTTCATTTCGTTCTTGAAGACAAAGTCTAAATTTACCCAAATGGCCTTCAACCATCTGGTTCCCACATAGAAGCCAGCTGTTCATATTAAAATAACAACTTGTCACCTCCTCGACCATTGAAGATTTGAAAATCAATACAACAAATTAAGCATTTTGTTTAAAATTTACCAAATTATGTAAACTAAAGTGTTTAAAATAAGTACTTATGTTTCGTTACCAAAATATTCAATCGAAAGTAAAGGAAACATTTTGGTATAGTAAAAGGAAGCCAGTTTAAATAAGTTGCGTAAAGGAAATTGTCTCAAACAACCAGTATATCCGATATATAGGTACTTAGGTAAGAAGATATAAATATCTTAAACAACCACAATTTAAAAGGAGCCAAGGTCCTGTCAAAAAGTCTTCAATTATAATTGCGACTAGTTTCTGTAAATACTTGAATTTATTCGTTGATGTTTCGCAAAGGTTTATATTTTTAATATTCTTTTTGCATAGAAGTTACATAACTAATATAAATATTTACATACTTTTATATTTATGTTAGGAATGACCTCAACTTCTGTAATTAAATAAATTAGTTTAAAAGATTTTGGCAAAATTGTAGATGTATGCTTTTTCGATAGAGGGCGCAACTGAATAAATTCTCTAGCAAGCTCAGACAATAAATACAAAAAGTGGAAAATAGTCCTTAGGTGTAACAATACTCTGAGAATATATTTTTTATTGTAAATTAGTTTAAGATGCTTCCTACATTTCTATTCCAATCTTCACGTAATCTTAAAACAAATTCTAATATACAACCGTAGCGCTCTCTTTTAGAAATTTACCACATTACCGCCATTTCAAATGAAATTTTAATATTTAGTAATACTGTTTTCTGATCATAATTTTGAGCTATAAAATTTATTTAATTTCCCCATTATAAATGCCTGTAATTCACTCCATACTGAGTAGTGGAAACTTTAATATAATGTGTCATATGTAGTTAATGTCTACGATAATTAATTTCAAACTGCAACCATTCTTATAAATAAGTTTTAATTTAAGAAAGCAGCCGTTAGTTACAAAAGCAAACACATTGCAATTTTAAATAACTCACCATTCTGTTATAGAATATTTTGTCGTCGGGAAATGTGGACAATCGCGAATTTATAATGTGTAGTTTTGTAAAAATCAACACTTTCAGTTTTATCACACATACATTAAAGGACAAAAACAAAAAATCTACAGTCAGTAAAAATCGAAATACAACTAAGAAATCACAGAATTAGGGAGTCATGCAACTATTCGATTATTAGAAAAATTTGATAATCTACGATTACGATTTCTTACGTCCTGCTTTCCAAAATCAGGCACTTCTGCCCATTTTTCATTCCTTTTCTCATTTTTAAGATTGGCTGAACCGAAAGGTGAATACTCTTCGATATCTTTCTCGGGTTCAACCTTTCCGTTAAGTGACATATTACCAAACTTTTTAACAGCTTTGATGTTGGTAATTCCATCTTCGTCCAACAAAGTGTAAGGGATACGTCCACCCAAAATATCCTCTGTGAGTTCTTGCGGGAAAATGGCTTGCCTACCGTTTTTGCTTACCAAAAGTGGAAACTCAATTCTTGATTTTTGTATGAGAAAGTCTTCTAACGCCACGTGATTATCAGTTTCCATTAATTTTGTCGGTATAAGCTTTGAATTTTTCACAAATTCACGATTTGAAATTAAAGATGCACTTTCGCGAATTAGTTGCCGAATTCGAGGATTTGTTTTACCGAGTTCCGGATTTTTTCGTATTTCTCTTAAAGCTGCCGTTTGACCGTTATCGAATTTTGCTAACTTACGGATAAGAATTAAACGTTTTATAAGTGAAAGGCACGTTTTATCGCTAGCTGAAATTAATTTTGAATTTTGTGGCAAATTTAATAAATCTTGCGCGACTCCGTTTAATCCTAAAACATTGGAAAAACTAACGGCTTCGTTTATCAATTCTTTAATATCATTTTGTTCGGCATTTTCCATAAAATATTTTAAGCCATCTTCTATAATTTGTTTGACAGATTTAACTACGGCAGCTTCAAGAGCTTGCGTGGCGTAGCATTCGGTTTTAATTTCGTTTACTTCAGGTTGAACGTAGCCGATTATTGTTTTTAAAATCTCGGGATTACCTTTAGCGATTTTTTTAAAAGCTAACCCTATCATATCGCCTTGTCTATCTAAAAGATCCTTAAGTTTTTCGACTAATTTTATATCATCTTTTATTACCATTTTATTATCGTTAACTAAGGATTTCAAAGCCGCAATTTTATTTTTCTTTGGTTTTTGAGCTAGTTCCTTTAATAGCATCATACATACTTCAGCTCTGTCCATAGGATCACCTAAAATTTCACATAATTCCTGAACCATGTCGTCCTGATCCTCTAAAGCTAATGTTAAAACAGTACCGATAGCTTTAAGCGCAGAAACCTCATCTTGAGGTCTGTTTTTAAAAACGCTGTTTGCAGCGATCATTGCCGTCTTTAATGCTATTTTTAACTTCTCACAACGTTGGTTTCGTTGATCCAGTTTCGCGTCGCCTTTACTGTTATTTATATTTTCAATGCTAATGTTATTTTTATCCGGAAAAGTCATAACCCGCCGCACCAACGTTAATAAAATATCAGAAATAACATTTTCGGTTTGCAGGTGGTTCGTGATTTGATTTGCAATTTCCATGGCATCTTTCGCAGAAGCAGTAGATATGGGATCAATTTCTTGCACGACAGTTAAATTGCGAAGTTCTTCTAGTCGTTCTTTAACCTCGCCCGTTTTTTCTTCGATATTAACAATTAGCTCGGTAATTTTAGCATCGATCGCTTTAAATAATTGACGTTCTTCTTCTAATTCCTCTCGGTACGCTGTAATTCTAGGATCCTCTGCGTTTCGATAATTTTCTAAAATTTCTTCTAAAGTAGGTTCCTTGTTAACTTCAACTGCGACAGACGCTTTGTCAGCAAGCGTCGTCTCGTCTTCTTGCATAAGTTGATTTCCACGTGACTCCTCATCTTCATCATACTCTTCGTACTCGGAATATTCTTCTTCAGCGTAAGTATCTTCATCTTCAATATTATAAACGCAACCGGGAGGTGGCACTTTACGTTTTTTCACTACTCTTCGTATCTTTTTTTTAGGTTTTATTGCATCCTCAAAATCTTGATCGTCATAATAATATTCTTCGTAATTGTCCTCGGGATTTTGATTAATCGACTTTATTACTTTGCGGACGGGGACTTTTCTCGGCTTATATTTAACACGTTCCTCCTTAGTTTTAGTAAATGATAAATGACCTGCTTCAGTAATTGAACATTCTGTAGGCGCAAACATGGGATTTTTGTTATCAGCATCCCCTACAATTAAACCATGGACCAAGCTGGGCTTATCGTCGATTAAAATGGTAATACCAGGGACATATTCCATCCCGAATTCATTTTCAACAGTTTGTCCAGGCATAAATACCTCCCCTTCTTCAGTCTTAACGACTTGCCCTACAACGAAACATTGCTTTCCAGAAGGTAAAGACACTTTGGCTCCAGATATTTTTTGATCTTTAACTTCAATCTCTTCTAAAGTAGATTCAGACATGCTATTTATAAGTTCTGCAATATCCGATAATGTCGGTAACTGTTGTAAAGTGTTTTCGGAACTTTCGATTAATAATTCGTTAACATTTTTGGTTTTATCCAAATCTTCTATTTCCATGCCGATGTGATATTCGACAATTGGTTCTTCAACAAATTGAACAATTTTTTTGGCTTGTTTTTCGTATTTTTTCCAGTCCATATTTGCGGTAGCATTACGAATCATTTCGTTCCATTCTTTGGTACCTTCGCCTGGCTGCCGCTTTTTTCTCAGTAATAACCGTTTTAGTTCTCTTTCCCATTCCTCTTCCTTGCGTTCTAAATCTTCGAATATTTTTGCTATACTCATTGTTGTTTTACCATGATGATGGAATTTTTCATCCTCTTTAGTTGTTGAACCTTCTCCCTTAAATAGTTTTCCGTTTCCAATATATTTTTGTATTTCAACTGGTATTTTTTTGAAGTCTTTAAGTTTAATCAAAATTTTGTCAGTGCCTTGAGACATTAAAACATCAATTACATCACCGTCCCGAATAGCAAATTCAAGAGATGCGTTAACAACTAGATTATAATTTTTATCATCTACCGTGTAAACGAAGGTACCGGTACCTTTTTTATTCTCCAGAATTTTGCAGAGATTTTTATGACTTTCGACATTTTCGGGGTCCAAAATTGGCACCATGTATATAAAGTCTTCCATAACTTCGTGTTTTAATTTTCCATAACTTTTTAATCTCTTTGATCTCTTTTTTGAATGATTTAACAAAGTTGGGATATAATGCTGCCTTTTGGAACCCAAAAGCCATTTTCCTGTTATTCTAAACGTTCTTAGTGCATCTTTTGGAGTTAAAGGTTTTAATAGAGGAAGGTAGAAATTCCTTGAAAATAACTTACTTGCAGCAGTAATTTTACAAAATGATAGTACGTAATTCATATTTTTTTATTTAATTATATATGTACGTATGTGTATTTTATTACTTTAATAATTTACGGCAAAGCATCTAATAAGTATTTTTATTTTTCATTTTTATTATATTTTTTAAAATTACATCTAGGTCACACGAATAACTAATAAAATGATTTTAAATACACTTTATTTAACGAATCAATACACAATTATAACAATTAATGGTGACTTTGCAACCGATTTTCAAGCACATCTTATTATTACCTTAATTTACTAGTTTTCATATTTTCAAAATTTACATATTTTTATAAATAACAAACAAAAGCAATATGTTAAAACACAATCGATTAAAACTGCAGGACTCTCAACTCGTAGACATACATAAGTAACCTCGGCGGCGATGTTTTGTACTGACGAGTCCGCGTCTCGACGCTTTCGTTAATGTACTAATATTCGGTACGTCCGGCTTACACCGAGACACAACGAACCAAAATCATCTAAATTATATTTTCCAAATCCATGGCCAACATAGTGATTATAATTTTTAGCATGTCTCATTAACCGCGTCGAATTTCGAGCGTTTTGTAAAATTTTCTTAGTATTTTCATTTTCGAAGAAAGTGCCTTTTGATATACTTTCTTCTAATTCCTCTAAGTGTTTACTTTTCTTTACCGGTTCCAGTGGTTTATAAGGTGCGGGTTTCTCGAATTTTAAATTTCTATACTTTTGTCTAATTTGTAATCTGAGTTGATCTACTTTTCGTTCTTCATTTCTCTTCCGCTCTTCTAGATGCTCTTTCATTCGTTTCTTCTCTGCCTCTTCCTTCAACCTTTGTTTTTCTTGTAATAATTTTAAATCATCGTCATTCGTATTTCTGCTTGTCCTAAAAATAACTTTTAGAGGAATTACTTCTTTTGCTTTTAATTGTATTGAAGGACGCTTTTTGACTTTTTCCTTTCGTACAGGTTCATGATCTTCAATAACTCGTCGCCTAATAACTATAGGTTGATCTATCTTCTTCGGTTTAGGTTTCGGTGGTGGTTGAGGTGAAGGCGATCGTGTTGGTGACGGCGACGGTGACGGCGATGGTGACAACGATGAAGAACTCTCTAAACTTGGAGTTGGACTTTTAGATTTTGGCGGTAAATCTTCTTCTGTCGCTTCGAATTGCAACTGACCTTCTTCTGTAATTGTAGATTCTCCGGGAAGAAACATAGCCCCAGAAGTATCTTCTCCCATAACTAATCCAGGGATAAGCGTAGGTTCGTTATCCAAACAAATAGTAATACCTGGCGTATATTCGGTAGCGCCGTCCTCTTTAGTAATAGTTTGCCCCGGCATAAAAACATCATTTTCATCATTTTTAACCATTTGTCCAGCGACAAAACATGATTTTCCAGTTTGTAATTCTATACGCATACCAGAAACTTCTTGCAATTCACACATTTCTCCTTTGTCTAAAACTTTTATAACTTCTGGCATCTCTTTCATTGTTGGCAATTGATTCAAAACTTCTTCTCCTCCACCTTTTAATTTCTCGTTTACATTCTTAGTTTTTTCCATATCGTCGACAGCCATTGGAATATCTTCTTCTACAACAACTTCATCTTTTTCTTCCAAAATTTGCTTAGTATCCTCTTCGAACTTATCCCAATCCATATTTTCTAAACAGCCGCTTAGCATTTCTTTCCAATCGCCTGAATCTTCGCCTCTAAGTTTCCTTTTTCTTTTATTAGCCAATCTCATCATTTCTAATTCCCATTCTTCAACTCCTTGTTCTTTAGCTTCAAATAATTTAGCTAACGAAAACGTTTCTTTACCATGGTGATGTTCTTCCTCTATAAATTCTTTAGTCCAACCAGAACCCCTGTATATAGGAGAGTTTGCTTCAAATTTAGCTAAAGGTAACGTTACACGAATCCCATTGTTAAGTTTCAATACAATTTTTTCGCTTCTTTGTGCCATAACTACGTCAAGTATGTCTTTATCTTTTATAGCTTTTTCTATTTGATATGGCAAGACAAGAACGCAACTTTTATCGAATACTTCATAACAGTAACATTGTCCTTTTCCTTTGCCTTTTCGGGATATCAAGTTTCGCAGAAGATTATGGTTTTCCATATCTTCATCAAAGAATGGAGTCACATATCGTAAACGTGCACTCATTCGCACACGTTTTTTAATAATGGGCACGCCTTTAGGTCTCTTTCTTCTTCTAGCTAGCCTATCTTCGTAAGCTTCCAATGCTGGAATATAATGTTCAATTCTCGACCCCAAAACATTTTGTCCTGTTATTATTTTTCTTCTTAAAGCGTCCTTTGGTGAAAGAGGTTTCAGAAGTGGAAGGTAATAATTCCTTTGAAACAGTTTGCTTGCTCGCGTTATTTTACATAGTGAAATTTTAACGTTGATGGTCATGGCTGAAGTTGTTTAAATTCACTTTCAAAATTCTATATCGTTGGTTACAAAGTCGAAATATAACTAAATAAACACACTAAGGGTTGAAAACAATAAATTCTTCAAACAAAATAAAATATATGGATCGATCGATTGCAGCTACAGTTCGAAGTGCGTCGTCCGATTGTGGTCGAAGATGCACTAATATATTGTTCTCTAATAAACGGACCTCCAAATTCGGTGCCGCACGAGTCCCACCGAATCAAATGTATTGCTATAAACATAAGGTTCACGCCAGGAGAAGCCAAAATCCTGAATTTGTTTATTTAAAAATTTCTTATAATCGACGTCAAAAAATTTACCTTTTCTAATTTGTTTTTCAAATTCCTTTAGCTTTGCACTTTTTGTAACAGGTTCAAGTGGTTGATATTTACTCGGAGGAGGCAACTTCAGAATTTCTTTAACTTTGGCTTTAATTTCCCTTTTACGTCTATCAATAATTAATTCTTCTTTCGATTTTTTTTCGTTTAATTTATCAACTCTATCACGTTCTTGATCTAACAATTCCTTTTCAAAGGTTGGCAGAGTCAAATCGAAAAGAACAGGATCCTTTGGATCAAATCGAATTTTTAATGGTTTATTAAGATCGATTTCAGAAATTTCATGCACCGTTTTTAGATCTTTAACTTCTTTTCCAGCTTTCTTGGAACGTTTTTCCTTCTTCTTCGGCATCTGGGATACGTCTGGACACAAGCGCTTTAATCGCTCATATAAAAACTAAACGATTTACGTTTAACCGATGGTGGCGATTGCAGTAATGGGCACGCTCGTTACTTTTTTACACGATATTCTTCGACACCTATGTTTTTGCTCAATATAAAGAGTAGGGCTCCTCGTTACAGCAACACTCTTGATAATGCACCTTGCAAATTAATCTGGCGAATACAATTGTTTATTTGGATCGTCTCCCATTACTTGAGTAGGAGTGGCTTAGTCCATAAATATCATGAACTTTGCAACTATTTCCATTTTTATGATTCTATCAAATTTTTCCCTTCTTCATCAACATATTGATTATTAATGCTTTTATTTATCTTTTTCATTTGTGATTAATTTTGTAATTTTGCTCAAATCAAGTGGTTATTCGACAAAATTAAAATAAATAATTACCGAGCTAAAGAGGCGTACTAGAAAATCAACAATGAACACATCAGAAACGTTTGCTAGAAGACTATGTGTGATTAAATTGTCTTTCAAAAATTAGGGCTCAATCTGACAACAAAATTACCCTCAATCCTTCACCTCCTTTCTAAATTAAAATCCGCCAACAATTTAATTAATTAAACTAGATTGTTATGCAATAAATATAGAATCTGGACCGATTTCATGAGCTTCTTAAAAAGGAACGATCCAGATCACCTCTAGCTATAATTGTATGTCTCATTACATGCTAGCTGTCCTTAACATTTCGAATCTAACATACCATAAAGGTGACAAAAGTTTCGAAACAATGTGATTGATTTGGGTCTTAGAATGTCTGGATGACATCCAATAACGATTTTACTTTATTGACTTCACCTTTAATACCTGAAATTAAGTGGCGTTACCTTGCGAATATAAAACCTTGTACAAAACAACAAATTAAATTTAAATGACAAACAAATTAATTGCCAATGTATAAAAATAATTACTCTCCTGTTATGTCATTTAAACAAAAACTACCAAAGATGTAATATGATTTCTTTTAAACTAATCATACCCAATTCGTTTACTTTTTCGTTGTGAACTGGCGAATTGAATTACTTATAAAAATTCGGTAGCTATCTAGTGTGATTTACCTATATTAATTTTTTTAAGACAAATCAACAACGTATATCGTTTTAAACAAATGAAAGTTTAAAAAGCGATTTTAATTTGACATTTCTAAGATGGATTTTAAATAGAAAACGAATTTTAGGACCCGGTACGAATCGACGCGACTCCTAGCGGTCAAATATTAAGCTAGTAAGGACAGGGTACAGTTCTGCCCACATCTAGTTTCCTTATAATTCTTACTTTTTCAGCTGGGTAAATTTTCCTGCTAGTTTGAATTAATAATAAAAATGAGAAGTATCATCTTGATAATAAAATTTTATATTGAATGCTATGGACTGATTTAAAAAACGAACACTACAGCTTTTTGTTAACTTGCCGTTTAAATTAAGATCCGCTTGAAAATTTATTTGCGTTATTGAGGATGAAAGGTGACCATTGTTCCAATCCCACTGCAAAAGCTTTTCGGCAAGCCCTGAAATTTAATATGCTGATACAATTGCAAACTCCACCTGAAATACCAAACTGTGAAGCTGATGAAATGAATCCGTTTGTTTGAACAGGAATGGTGGTTTTTATTACTACTACTACTACTACTACCCATCACGCCATTCCCTTAACGGGGTAGGCAAAACCACTAACAAACCTCCACCGTCACTACTACTGCATGCACACATACGATAACCCCTCTAACTACCACCGCACTTCACCTAAACTCCCAGCACTCTACAGTATCCACACCAGCGCACTATTACCTACCAATCCTACTATCACTACTATCACCCATTCGCTATTTTTCTCTATTCCTTTTCTGCCCTTACACACTTCCCTTGCTTCCATTAAATTCATACAACGTTTTTGGCAAGCTCTCCTATTCTTTGCGCTCTTTATTCTCTTTCCTTTTACAA
>JAHWXV010077523.1:0-22305 GCA_024586415.1 Phrixothrix hirtus
AATTACCTTAACTTATTTTAACTACATATATTATTAGTAATTTATCTAATTTTTAATTAGATAAACTCCTAGGTTTACAAACATTTATATCTATAATTAACTATTCTAATTATTCAATGTTTCCCGCACTCCGCGATTCGTTAAAGCCTTTTATATTGTGATTTGCCCAATATCAACAGTTATGGCAATTAAAAAATCTTCTAAGGCAAAATATTGCTTCATCAGAAAAACTATTTGGTTAATTTAATGGCCTTGTATATGTCAAAATTATTTGATAAAACTTCAATCTTCTATCAGGATTATCTTCATTGTACAAAATGTGCCTTATATATAAGGATAAAATGTTTTACAGGTAATATTCTCCTTACTGACTTTTCATCAATATAACAATACAAAACCAGGTTTAATAATAATGTTTTCGGATTCTCCTTGAACTTCAAGAAAAATGTTACAAGTATTATTCTCATGTATTATAGTTTTCAGTAGATCGCTCTGTAACAGTCATTTCAATAAATTTGTTTAAAACTTTAGACTTATTAACTGAAATACTCAGCAATTGGTTATACGTGGATAGGCAACTGGAATAACGCATTTTGAATAGATTGCCATGGAAGAAAGACACTCACATTGCTCAGTTTGGTATATACATTTTTGATTATCATAGAGAAATTTCCTAAAACAATTTATTAGAAATGACACCACAGAAGTAGTTATTTAAGTAATTTTATTTCTACAAAATATAATTTCTTAAAAGAAAGTTACTGTTTATTACAAGTTTTTTTGATTTAATCATATGTTACTTTTTTATTGCTTCATGTAGATGTATCATGCCAGTTACTTAATCCTATATTAGTTAATCTCTAATTCAATATCTTTAAACAGAGGCTACTCCTGCTAAAGTGGTTTGCTACTTCAGTAATTGGGCTATATACAGACCAGGAGTAGGAAAATATGGAATTGAAGATATTCCAGTAAGTTTATGTACACACGTGGTCTATTCATTTGTAGGAGTTGATGATAAATCTTGGAGTGTTCTAGTAATTGATCAAGAAGTAAGAATTGCTTTAAAATTAACAATTCATATGTTATATTGATGCAAATTACAGATGGATGTAGAACAAAATGGCTTTAAAAATTTTACTGCTCTTAAATCAAAATATCCAAATGTAAAATTTGAAGTTGCAGTTGGTGGATGGGCAGAAGGTGGAAGCAAATATTCTGAAATGGTTGCAAGCAAATCAAGAAGAGATTCTTTCATAGCTAGTGTTATAAGTATGCAAAAAAAAGTATTAAATAAAGTATAGAAAGTGATCTTTTAAAATTTATTTTTACAGGTTTCATGAATATATATAACTTCGATGGTTTTGATTTAGATTGGGAATATCCGGGTGCCGCAGATCGTGGCGGCAAATTTTCAGATAAAGATAAATTCATTTATTTTGTAGAGGAGCTTCGAAGAGGATTTGATAAAGTTGGCAAAGGATGGGAAATTACCATGGCGGTACCAGTTGCTAAATTTCGACTTCAAGAAGGATATCATGTTCCAGAACTATGCGAGTATGTAAAACATGAAATCATTAATTAAATTAATATAATTTATTTATACTTCACTGTTTTTACTCCAGTAAAGTATATTAGTTACCTAAGTCTCAAAATTTATCTATTAGTTGCTTATATAAATAATTTAAATTTCTTATAGATTATTGGATGCTATTCACGTAATGTCATATGATTTACGAGGAAACTGGGCCGGATTTGCAGATGTGCATAGTCCTCTTTATAAAAGACCCCATGATCAATGGGCTTACGAAAAATTGAATGTTGTATGTATGATTTTAATTTTGTTTCTTTAAATAAATTTAGAATTTAGTAATAGAAACGTAATGACATAATACGAGGAATATTTTTAAAATTACACTCACACAAATTATTTAGTTATTCTAGTTTTTTAATTTTACGTATCTTGTCACAATCTCAATAGTTAATAAAGCATGTAACACACTTGCTGAGTATTCAACTACGGCTGGAAAAGCTGTAGTGGAGCGAAGTGTGGTTCATCAATAGCTTTTGAGGTTAAACACTGTATAAATACTCAAAATTGGGAATTGTGCGTACCACGGTTCTCTAATCTTTTACTGTGGAACAGAATTTATTCATAAGAAACTTGCTGTATATAGAAATGTTCGAAACCTACCTTTACAGTGAAGACAGACACTCCAGTGATAATACAGATGCAATAAATGATCTGAGCTGGAATGAAGGATACTAAGCATCGAATATTTTAATTAATATGACTTCTCCTGTATATGAAAAAGTCATATATCAATGCACAAGTGGCGGTCACCTTGCAGGTCGCTAAAATGATGACCAAAGATTTGTACTTAAAGGGATCAAATGAGGATTCACCCTTTATATAATAAGTTATTTAATCACTGTGGAATGTTAATTATTTTTCGGAAAAATTAGGTTGACAAAAAAACTGTTTTAGAGTCATATTCCAATCAAAATTACCAATGCAAAAAGGTACTTAAAGTAGGCCACGTGGTATAAAAGTATGTCTTTATGAATTGAACACAATATTAAGCATGCTAATTATTATATATTAAAATAAATACAATTATTAATAGAAAACAGGAAGCGCGATCATATTTTGCGTTATGTGAAATTTGAAAGTTCAGTAACAGTTTCTTAACTAAACATACTTCAATTTTGTTTTGTGCTAAATATTGGAATAAATCTGGTATTAATGATTTTTAATCAATGTTAGCTTTGGAATAGAATTTTAACAAAACTTAGAACCAAGAAGCACTGAGGTGCTCTTTAAGGTAATTCAGTGGTCATGCTGATTAGAATCTATAGAAAATAATCACTTATAGCATTTCTGAATTGGTTGCGTCCTTTCAACTACATTAAGGTTCATACAGAATTAAGCGAAATGTTGTCTCCAATCTCACTGCCTGCTTATCCAACAAGATTTATTGACTGTTCAACCCCAAACAGAATTTCTAGTGGAAAGATTCCTCTATGTCAATGGCATTTATGAATATTTATTTAGAATAGCTAAAAAGAAAAAAACAACCACCTACATAAAATGGCTATATCTCACATCTCCTATTATTACTTGTTTAACTAGAATTGTAACAGCAGCTTTCAAAAGAAATTGCACTCGCAACACTTTAAAGATGCACCGTGTCGACTTGATCGTAACTACTTTACTTAATTTGCTTGTGTCGCAATCTCACAGTATTCAAAATATGTCATAGGCTGATAGTGCCAGCTTTTTTGAGTGTTGTTATTTGATATCATGATCATTTATCAAAAATGAATGCTAGTTGTTCAGTTTGATTTTTAAACTGACTATTACCAAATTTATTTAAAATGTCTCTGGGCCACTAGGCAGGTTTTTATTTGCAGTAACTTCATTTTAACCTTTCTAATTACAAATTCCAAGGTTCATTATTAAAAATGATTGCACAGAAATATTTTCTTTATGAAACCTAACTTTATTTTAGACATAAAAGATAACAATCTATCTATTTTTATTTATAACATCTTTAATTATTTACAAAAAGAACCTATAATAAATTAGATTTATTTTTTTATTTATTATTTCTTATTTATTAAAATATATATCTAATAAAATTTAATTCAGCTTAATAAATGAACTCATGATTTACTACATGTAGATAATTAAAATAATTTTACATAAAAATTTATATCCTTTGAATTATAAATTATAAATGACTAAATTATATGCCCTTATTATACTAGATTTATTTTAGTAGGTAAATACATGGTGATATGAAAACTAACAGCAAGAGCTGATACTATATACATGGTAATGCAAAAATGAACAACAAGAGCTAAGAATCTATTACATCGCAGAATTGGTTTTTTTACCTATTAAATTGTATTGTTATTAATGATAACACATACTTAATTGAATTATTTTATTTGAATGTACAATACAAGTTGTTATTGAAGATTGACTATAGACAAGGAATGACAAAACTACTTATACTTACGCATCAAAGAATCTCAAAGATATGATATAAAAGTGGTAACGTTTGAAGTATTTTTAAAGATAATATAATAAGATTGTGATGTGCTTACAAAAGGTAATACAAAATGATGCATTCATAATTGATAGTCTTTTCAAATTTCTTGTGTGGCAATAAAATTGTGAAATGCCATTGGTAAACATCAATTTCAATCCATATTTATTCCAACTGTAGGGTATATATGCTGAAATATTGTTCATTCATCAATAATTGTACACAATTTCATAAAATTACCTAGTACAAATGCTTATACCTGCACTTTGTGAGACTTGTTCATTTTTTCTGAAATACCTTATATATAAATTGCTTGTGTAATATATAATTATTCATAGCTAAATGTAATTTAATTTGGTTATAATTTAGTATTTTTTGAATGTGCCTGGTATATTTGTTTGGATTGTTTAATTTAAAATTAAAATAAGTGTTGGAATTTCACTTAAAATTTTAGAACATATGTTTAGGTTTTTAATTTTGTTCTTGTATGACCTAATTGTTTTGTTATTAATTTTGATCTCGTTAAATTTAAGTTCATCTCAAATCAGTATAGCCACAATTGTTATTTTAATGGTCTCTTATAATGTCACAGCTTTAAATTTCAATTATTTTTATTTATTTGAAACATCCTAACTGTAGGGCTTATATTTTAAATAATTTTAATTCATGAGTGTTTTGTTTAAAAGGATGCTTTTCTTTTTCTTTATGTAATGAAATTAAATATTTTATATATACTTAAATTCATTTTCAATAGGTTTCAGTAAAATAATTCTTCAGTTTAATAAAATAGTTATTTTAGAAATGTCTATTATTACAATGTTTTAAAATTTTTCTTAGTAATGAGTATTTATAAAGATTTTAACCTTGTCATTTGCATTAAAACAATGATTAATTGTTTGGTTTTGTTAAAATTTGCTGAAGCTAACCTAATGTTATTTTACTACATCAACTTTTTTATTCCCACAGCTTCTCTTGTCAAGCTTCTAGGAGATTTAGCCGGCCTGGAGCTTTAGTTCCAAATAGATATAAAGTTTGGTTTTATGATATAATAGTTTCCAGCTTTAAGTTATCCTCTGGGAATGTCAAAATTCATTTCATGCAGGAATAATACTATAGTGATTTGTTAATGTAATTCAGCACATGTTTTTATATGTAATCATAACTGTTGAATTACCTGCCCTAAATTAAGAATTAGGAATTTAAGTAAATCATTAATTGCCGTCGGCCAAGTTTAAGAACACATTAATTCTCGCCATTCCACTTATTTGGATAATTTCTGTAGCATTTGCATCACTTGAATGAATTAAGCTAAAATCAATTTTAAACATCTAGATTTAGTCGTCTAATCAATTTAAATATCACCCTACTTTTTAACACGAATAAAGGATTTTACATTAAAACTGAATTATTATTTGGCAATGCGTGAATTGCATAACTCACATTTGTTATTTATTTATAAATAATGATTCGTAACCAAATTAAAGTGACAAAACAAAGACCTATGTGTGCCATTAATTTATACAATTATCCTATTTCTTAAACTCATTATGTTAATCTGAAATGCTGCAGTGCATACAAGAAACAATTGAATAAACTACCTAGTGTTTGTTTGAGAATTAAATTTAGGATCCAACATTCCTGTGCACACCTTTCAATGTAAGCTTGTTTAATTTTAGCACTGTATAGGCAGATTAATAATTGCAGTGACCGTTGATTACTCTACAAAGAAAGTTTTCAATGTATTATTTGTTGTATGAACTGAAACTAATATTTTGTTGAACAGATATTTGTTTTTTCATAGAACATATTTTATTTGTATACTAGAAATTAAATTTAAATGTTGATTTTAGAACACATCAAAAGCAAGTAATGCAAACATAGTGAACAATCAATAATTTAGGGAAAATAGATTATCAATTTGTGTAAACAACATCAAATACCAAATAATTAAGAAATAATGTTAACATTTCGAGTTACGAAATTTAGCAATAAAGCCCATTAATTGGTCTATTTACTGCTTGTATCCATCAGTTTTCAAACATTAGGAAAATGTTTAGCAGCCCATATATTTAAGTATCGAACAATCTCTTCCGTCTACACTTAACTAAACTTCTGCTCTTTTATTTGAGAACCACAGCCCTTTCTGTTCAATCAATCTTTAGTGACAAAACTTAAATAACAAATTTATAAGTAATACATTTAAAGCCAAATTTGTAAGTGCATAAATTTAGCATTCATGTTACATGTAGTTGCTGCATCTTTGTTGTATAATGTTAACATGCAAAAAGTACTTTTTCTTTGTTTATAATATAATTAAAATGTTAAAATACTTATTTTTATACATTTATTTTTGTTTAGAATGATGGTCTACAATTATGGGTTGATTATGGTTGCTCTCCCAAAAAATTAATTGTAGGAATACCTTTCTATGGAAGAACTTACACATTAAGTGCCGGTAATACTAATTATAATCTTGGAACTTACATTAATAAAGAAGCTGGTGGTGGGGCACCTGGACCATATACTAACGCTAGTGGATTCTTAGCATACTACGAAGTATTATTCTTAAAATTATTATCAATTTAGATCATACCAGCATTCTTTTAGATATGTCCAGAAATTATGAACAAAGAATCTGGATGGACCAAAAAGTGGGATGAACATGGCAAAGTACCTTATACATATAAAGGTTTGATAAAAAATAATACATTTAAAAATTAGTTATCTAACACATTACATTTTAGACACCCAATGGTGTGGATATGAAGATCCAGAAAGCGTTCAAATTAAAATGGATTTTATTAAATCAAAAGGATATGGAGGTGCAATGACATGGGCTCTTGATATGGATGATTTTCATGGTACATGTGGACCTAAAAATGTGCTGATAAATATTCTTAGTGCAAACATGAAAAGTTACTCTGTACCCGAACCTACAATATCAACAACTCCTCGGGTTAGTATAGGGATATTTAGTGCATTTTAAATTCCTAATTGACTTTATAGCCAGAATGGGCTCGCCCACCAAGTACAGAATCTGGTATTAATGAAATAAGTTCTACAATGACAACAAAATTAACAACAAAACCTCAACCTTCCTATAGTACTACAAGTACTATAGCTACTACAAAATCAACCACTACTTTTCGGCCTTCCCAAAGCACTACTATAGCTCCAGAAAATGATATATTAGTAGAAAATAGTATAGAATGCAAAGAAAATATGGATTATTTGCCACATAAAGATTGCAATAAGGTATAATATCATTACATATTAATGCAATATTTTTATTCTTATTTTACAGTACTATCGTTGTGTCCATGGCAATTTAGTAGAGTTTACATGTCGAGAAGGTACTCATTACAATACACTAACATTTATCTGTGATTGGCCTAGTAATGCTGATAGAGACAAATGTAAATCCTAATGAAGTATAATTCAATGTGAAAGATTGTAATTGTTATTTTCAGTAGAAATCTCGATTAAATGAGACTTAATAAACAGTTTTAGTTGAAATTGGTCTGTAAATCTATTTGTAATAGGAAATTATATTTTTTCCTATTTTCAATATAACCACAAAATAATGCTTTATAGTATATCTCTTACAATGACGCAGACAGGGTTTTATTGTGAAGGAAAACCTTGGATAATAGAAAATATTAGTTTGTTCTATTTATAGGGAGGAGGGGTGGGCTTAAATGTCATAACCCAACCTTATCTATATCACTGCCATGAACAATTTTTGAAGAACCTGAAGAACTTTAAAGTTATCATTATTTTGTTCCGCCCATTCCAAATATTTATTAAAAATGTGAAATACATATAGAACTGATTGAATAAGTAGTTAAACAACTTTAAATCGACGTCTTTTAAGTTGTCACACCTGCATGAAAAATAAGTAATAGTTTAAATTATACTTATATGAATATTATTTGTATTATTCTGTTATCTTTTGGTTTTTCATGTCTCAGAGTATGAAATGTTTTATTGTTTTGGATTACATAAAATATCAAACCAGATGTTCATGTTTGTGGATGTTCAAGTGGTGGGTCATTCACACTGTAGGATGTTCAAGTGGTGGGTCATTCACACTGTAGAAACTACTATACTTCTTTTCTAGGGCATGATTTCTTTCTTCTGCTTGTTTTTGTCTGGATTGGTTGAATAATAAATTGTTAATAAACAGCTTTGGGTGACGATTGTTCATTAAGATGTTTGATAGATTTTATATTTTGTTGTATAAATGCAGGATGAGATTATCCTCTTTTTTAGATCAAGAATAACATTTTTTAGTATGATCATATGATTAAAATAAAACTTGATATCTGTCCAAAAATGTAGGATTTGTATATCAGCCCAAAAGAATTTTATTATTATTGTCGCTTATAGCCTTTATGTCCAAGAAATCTAGAGAGTTGTTCTGTATAGTTTCGATGGTGAACTTCAGTTTGTTATGAAATTATTTAAATATCTTAGGTGACTATTTGTAAGCCAGTGATGAATGACCATGATAAAATTATTCACAAATTTTATATACAAAGAAATATTTCATAAGAATCATGGGTAGAACATAATCACAAGTCATCCCTGATAATTTAAACCAATAAGTGAGAAACCCGTAGGGGCTCCAAATTTTTGTGTAAAAATTGTTTTGGAATGTAAAATGACAATTATCAAAAATGAAAGATGGTAATTTAGTAAAGAACATGTAGTTTAAAGATGCATTAAATTCAGTTTTATTCCAAAATATTTTGACATTATCTGTTACAAGTTATAAACGAATTTTCATAAAAAGTGGTATTAAGACAAAACCTTCCAGTTATTCTAAATTTTAAACTATGTTTACAAAATCTAAGGTGCTTATTATATTATAATTCATTTAATTCACTAAAGAATTAATTATAGTATTCTTTAAAATTCTTAATCTTTTGGTTAAGGAAGAGCTTATTCAAGATAAGCACATATGCACACTGTTATGGAAGAACATTTAGATGCAGTAAAATTGAAGGCAGGTGGATAAATTTGATCAACTTCTATACTTTTATACCGATATGTTTAGCTTTATTTTCATTAAATTTAAAATTTATAAATTATATCACACTATAATTTATTAATTTATAATTCGTTTTACTTTCATTCAATTGGAATGTTCTACTTCCTATAACAGTTGACTTGCTGTACATATAAAGTATATGTAACACAGTTAAATAAATAAATTAAACTAAACTATCTGTTTTTGCATATAAAATATACTAGCTTCTATAAAAAATGGCAATAATTGGTGTGTAATAACTGTCAATTTTGTGAATTGTTTGTCCACTATTGCCTTCTGAACATTTAAGAATGCCAACAGTTCTTCAATGTGAAAATTATCAGCAATTAAATTATTTTGTCATGGCTGCATTATTGGCATGAGAGAGACCAGATCATCGCTTAAAGATATTGCTGGCCATGTAAATCATAATGTTGCAACGATGATGAGATGTTGGTCTAGACGATGCAAAAAAGAAGTTTAACAATTCTGTCTTGGATCTGGATGTCCCTGAGAGACTACAGATTATGAAGAACATCATTTAAGACTTTTGGCCACAAAAGACAAATTTTCCATCTGTCAATTGCAATAAACTACATGGGAGGTGTAGGATGCAGAATGTCAATATCGTCTGTTTATTGCCAGATAAAATCTTATGAACTCCATTTGTACTGACTGTCCACTTTTGTGTCTTCTTCTGACTCCACTTCACCATACCCACAGACTAGAATGGAGTAATGAAAGAGTAAATTTGGTACAAGAATGGCATTAAATTGTGTTCAGTGATGGGTCTTGATTTTGTTTGTGAACCCACAATAGTCATCTGAGGGTCAGGCAGATGCGTGAACAAAAAATTCAATACATTTTGTGCAATGCACATTAGGAGTGACAATTAGTGGTACAATAAATTATGGTAACAGATCACTCTTGATCTTCATTGACGGCAACTGAAATGCAACCACTTTAATTGCCAATGTGCTGGAGCTTGTTGCACTTCTGTATCTTTGGGAGTTGCAAAACCCCATTTTTCAACAAGACAATACGTGCCCACTTAAGTCACAGTCTACATGCTTTTTGGAAGAAGTTAGCATTGTCATCCTCCCCTGGCTTGCCCAGTTGCCTGATTTGTCACCCATTCAGTATGTATGGGATGATCAGTAGATGACTGAATGATTTATCACACCCTCCAGATGACTTTCACCATTTTTAGCTTTAGATTCAGCAAACTTGAAATGATATACCACAGGCTGATATCGTTTGATTGACAGCACCCCACACCATCTAAATGAATGCATAGCAAATCATGGTGGAGCAATTCATTATTGAAAAGACTTTTTATTTGTTCTCATATTTTAATAGTTTATTTGTAATGATAAACTGTTTGTAAAAATTTCAATAAAATCGCTCAACTAGGTGTGTGTTTATTATGGAAGTCAATAAATTATTTCTTGTGAAGTACTATACTTGTTTACTAATTAAACTTTTTTGTGAGCTTGTACATAATGAATTAACATTTCTGTGTGTTACTTTCGCAACTTTCCTAATTTGTTTTTTTCATAATGCACATTTTTAAAATTTGATTCAATTGGTTCTTACTAATGTCTATTTTTTATTATTTTCCTGTTTAGTCATTTTTTAAAAATTTATTACAAGAGTGCATGAGTATATTGGATATCTTATAATGAACTAATGGCTTGTTAATGAATAATAATAAAATAATAATATTAAGGAAATGTATATTTATAAAATAAACAGTAATGTAAGCTGTTATATTTTAACTATAAACGTGTTATTCCAAAGTTAATATTTAGTTAACTTCAATTTCTAACATATCATTGCTATAATTTTTTTAATATTTTCTGTGGTCAGGTCATACCGCAATAACGACCCAGTGAAAAGTGCATTTTATTTATTCTGTAATACCCTGTACACTGTTCATCAATTTAGTTAAAAATTTCATTACTTAAAAAATAATTGGCAATTGATATAAAAAATACAATTTTATTTATCATGAAAATACAAATAACAAAAATAACAAATAGTGCATTAAACATGAAATTTACAAACTTACCGGATATTTAAACATTGAAAAAATATTACATAAATTGTTAAATAATAAATAATAAGGCAAAGGATAGACAATAAAACAAGAAAAGTATATTAAAATAAACTAAAAAGTTTAATTACTTATACTTTTTTAATATATTAATAATGAAAGATAAATCAAAAATGTAGTACTTAATTATAAACCGTCTGTGAATTTTTAATTTATTTATTTACAAATAATTTATGAGTTTTAGAAACAACAATTTTCTTATTCTACTTTGCTTGTTTTACAATTTTTAAACGATTTCACATATTTCAAGTTGCAATTATTAATTTTTAAAATATGGATCTATAAAATGCACTAAAAAACAACAAAATATGTTTCACGAAATAATCATTAAAATAAAAAATACCTAATATTGACATGTATATTATTAAAAAGTAGGATAAATGCAAAAAAAGTAAAGAAATAATCTTCAATGTAGATAATATTTTGTAGTAATTATTAAGATTCTTTTTCTAACTTTGAGAGTATAAAGCTAATAAAATATAATAATTAAATTAGTACTAATAATCAATTATTTAATCAAAAGGCTATATACATAATTTTTGTAATTAACAACACTTAACATATGGAAAAATAATTTGAATGGTAACGATTAACCTAAAACTTTGTATTTTTGGGAACTATAATTCAAACTAGTTTTATAAAAAGAAAGACTATGTTATTAAATTAAATGTAGATTTGACATTTGTTCATTCCACTTCAATTTTTTAAGTAACATTACCATACCAATATACCTTTTGAATAGTACATCTTCCAACTTTCATTGTCTTTTAATTTTGTACACTTTATTTTACATAAACATAGTAAAATTTTAACTATCCATATTATTTATTAAGTACAATTGTAAATATACAAGTACGGTAATGTATATTACTTTAACTATAGTTGAATAGATTATATATACAGTGTAAACATAAATAAAAAACAATGAAGGTTTAACAATATGTTGTTCGGTATAAAATAATGTCTACCAATTTTAAGAAGACAATACATTTTTAATAGAAATTTACATAATTAGACTAATATATACAAGTAATTTTATTTATAAAGCCTGCTTTATGGTTCACAATTTTTTATTGCTGGCAATAAAATTGTTGTAATTGTTATTAACACTACTGTGGTAATAAAAAATTATGAACTGTAAAGTGGCTTTTAGTCAAACACTATGGTAACATGTTGTACTTTTAAGTGTTATCACAGTGAATTGATTGTACAGCCTTTAATTAATAAAAAACTATAGATGGCACTACAAATATCTTAAATTCATTAAATAACTAAATGATAATAACAATTTATAATAAAATATATTCTTTATTGATAACATAAAAAAATATTTTGTAAACAATTTAAATAGTGTTTCAATATCAAATAAAAACTATAAAAATTTATTTCTTAAATTATGATTACTTATACTACTTTATGGTAATAATGTAACTTGAGCTTTATAACTATACCATCTATTTTACTCATAACAATCCAGACCAGATATAAAAACATATGCAATTAATAAAACCATCTAAAAGTGACTTTTTATCAATTACACAAACATTAGAATCTCTTGAATTATTTGATTTACGATATACTGCATATAAATCCTGAAAACAGAAAATAAAATTATATTATATCTGAGTAAAACAAATTTACTACTTTTATGTATTTGTTAAATTAGTTAATGTGATTAAATTAATAAACTTGTTTAATTTTACACAAAAATAAATGATCGATATTTAAAAGTAAACGCTTTAATTTTTTTTAAATACCTATTAATATAATTTTAATATATTAGGCATAACCAATATGAAATTATATAGTAAACTTTGTGATGCTATGGTTACAATTTATTTTAGTGTACGGTCACATGTGCATCTTTTTACACTGTACTGTAATCTAAATGAGACCAGTTGGACTCAGCTTAATTTTACACCAGTAAAGTATGTAGAGTACACATATTTAAGATTTTCCGCAGCAAAATATGCTCAGATCCATTTTGTAGGTTAATTTTCACACTCACTGCTTGTGTAAAAACAAACTGATGTCATTTTTAATAATTTCATGTTTATTTTAAAAATAATTTATTTAAATTAATTTTTATAATATGCAACATGGAATATTTGGACAGTAAACTAATTATTATAGAAATTCAAAAGTACCTTTGTACAATAACCTTCAAAACTAATGTCATCAGTAAAAGGTATGAGTAGTACTCGAGTGCACTGTTGAATAAATGTACAAAATATGTTTACTTTCAAGTAGCTAGATTTTTGGACCTCAAATATTTAACATAAAGAAGAACTTTTTGTATTTTAAGTAAACATGTAGTAATAAACTATCCTTATTTGTAAATCAAATTTAAAAATTGAATTGCTTTGATTTTATATAAAAATGAATAACATTTTCAAAATCTTTAGGATTTTCTGATTTCAATGATATTTGATCGCATTAGTTAAATAAAAAATTTGAACATTATTAAACAGTTTAAAATTTATAAATAAGGTATAGCATTTATATCTAAACAGGCAGTTCTAAATAAAATACACTATACTGTATAGGGTAATGTATCCTATTGTGGCCTACAGCCCAGATTGCAGTCTTTGAAAGCCGCCTAAACTGTAAAATTCAAATAACAGAAAATATAGATAGTTATACTGCATCAAAAATAAATCACTCCCTTCATCTAGACACTGTTAATAAACTACTCAAAAATGAATACGCATACATAAATATTATGGATTTATAAATTTATAAAAACATACAAATGTAGCTATTAACGATCAATGTATCACGTAGGTATTTTTTTAAACAATGACATGGATATGTAGATTGTTTTAGATTTTGTTGACAAAATATGAATTATAATTGTCAAAGTTCTTAACATTGTTAATAGTTTGAGATAGTTCTTTTGGTGTATTTTGGAAAATTTTGATGGAAAGATGATATTTGATGCCAGTACAAGTTAATTCCACAGTTATTTTGCATCAAAGAGGCAAGCAACAAAATGACATTGCAAATTTGTTAGGATGCACATAGAGTTTTATTTCTCATGTCCTTGCGCGGTTCTGAGAAACTGGAAATACCACTAGAAGACCTGATGTTTCTTTTAATATTACGAATCCTTGGCAAGACCGACTTGTAGTAATTAATGTTCAAAGGAATCCCTTTTCTACTGCTAGATATCTATGGGTAGGTACTTCAAAATGCGACAGGTCTAAGAGTATCTGATCAAACTGTACAAAATTGGTTACACAAATTGGAACTGACATCATGTAGTCCTTTAAGATGTCCGGCAAGAACTCAAACGCATTGAAGGCAAAGGATCCATTGGGCAAGATTAAGGTCACAAGAAGATACACCTTGGAATAATATATTCTACACAGATAAGTCACAATTTTGTCTGAAAAATAATGGTCATCATCAGAAGGTGTATTGCAATGCAGAACATTGCACGTTTTCCACAATATACTCTCCCAATTACTCCTTATGGTGGTGGTGTTATTATGGTTTGAACAGATATATCTTTTGAATGGCATACCAATCTTCATATCGTCCAATGAAACCTTACCACTGAATGATATATTCAAGACATACAGCGATCATTGTTGGCCAAGAAAATTTAGTTTTTCTTGATGCTTGTATTGTTTAGGATCCAATTATGGTGTACTAGATGAATCATTTAGCCCTTCCGTCACTTTCCAAGCACGTATGGGATATGCTCCACTATTCAGCAGCTTGCAAACGTTTTGTTAAATCTTTGGCGGGAAATCCCACAAGATTATAGTGATAACTGTATTGCAAGTATGCTACGAAGATGCCAAGAAGTTATTGATGCTTGTGGTGGTGCAGCCACATATTAGTTATTGTAAATTATTGCTATTTAAATTTTCATAATATTAAATTATGATATTCTTTTTTATTTGTTATTTATTGTAGTTGTCTCATGTCATATGATAAACATTTTTTCAAATAGTAAGACAAAAATATTCATAAATATATTCTTATAAGGATAAAACCTTGCATCGCTCGATAAAGACAGTAATATGCAAATATCCCTATTCATTTTTGAGGAGTTAGTACTGACTCTATGAATATAAAAATATATGTTCTATAACCCACAATTAGAATATATTTAGTTTTGATCATCAATTTTGAGAATGAATGTTATGCAAAATGTTACGAAATAAATAGTTCGTTACACAGCTTCCAACTAAATTTTTTTTATTATTATAATATTTTACCTTAAACTTTTATACTAATAGGTAGCGTCAGTGCTAGGGTTCTTAGCACCTGTCTGCAAATTCAAATCAAGCACTCCCCCTTCCCATAGCAAATTTTGGCAATATTTAGATGTGGTGCCCACCTATGTCGCAGGCCTTGCAGGCTATTTGGTGGCAGTCCTGCTAATAGGATCCTTATTGTGTATAAATTGTTAAAAGATATTTTTTTTCCTTTGAAAAATAACTATAGAAATTAAAAAGCCATGAACCAGATCACAATATACAAAAATATTCCACTAACTGAACCCTCTCTTGACATAACTAGAATTTTATTATAATAGTTCTTTCTTATAATTTTTTATCATGTTAATATTTATAAATTTAATTTTTTAAATTGCATTCTGCTTAATGTTTTAAATAAAAAGACTGGATGATATCCATTTAAACATTATTAAATTTTTAAATATCATGTTTGTTGCTTTATTATAAAATAGCTATGAAAAAGATGGCTGGACTCAATAAGCAAAGGTTCCAGTTTGCAGCCCAATTATATTACAATTTAAGATTCTATAGTTCTAAATGAATTTGTTTCTACAAGGTGTAACAAAAATGTAGGCCACTACTTAAAAAACACATTCTACTTGTCAAAATAAGCATAAAAGTCCAAATAATCATATGTCCAAAAATGAGCCATTCTCATGACAGCCATGTTTGTGTAGAAACATGTTATTTTTGCTTTATTGATTTTTTATTTTTTTTATTTAAATACATTATGTTTAAAAAGGAACCAAATCAAATTTCAGAGCAAATGTTCGAAGTGACTGCCCCTCTGCACAACACATTGCTCTGCTCATCTTCATAGTGATCTTTTTGCACTTTCACAAACAATTGGAGTATTGTGTATTTCATTAAAGCCATTCTCAATATGCTGTCAGAGGTGCTGGATAGCCAGAGAAAGCTGGAAATAAACAATCTGCTTTAGGTGACCCCCATAGATAAAAACCCAAGTTAAGTTTGGTGACCTGGTACATCATGTAATCAGTCCCCTGCATCCCTATCCAACGTTCAGAAATTCCCTGGTCAGTAAACTAAAGTGTACCGATACACCATCACGTATGAACCACAGGTCTCTTCTAATTTCTACAGCAATATCATCTAACAAGAGGAGTAAGTCATTATCCAAGAAATGCCTATAAACTGCACCTGTCAACCTTCTTTAAAGAAAGATGGGACCTATTATAAAACCATTAATTATTCCACCACAAACATCCAAAACAAAATTTTGCTGGTGCCTCGATTAAAGAGTAGCATGTGTATTTTGATCTTGCTAAATGTGTAGGTTGTGGAGATTAATTATTCTATCTCTGCTGAAACCTGCCTCATCAGTGAACAAAACAACATAAGGGAAAAAAGGATCATTTGCACATTTTTGTAAAAACCAATTGCAGAATTCTAAACATGGTGCAAAGTCTATTGCAGTAAATTCTGGTAAGACCTCAAGATCTCCAAATATCCATATAGTCCACATATTCGATCCAAGCAAGTGTCCTCATGCTTATGGCAGGATTATTTTCAACTTGAATAAGCACACACTCTTCCATTTCAGAACTTCATGTACCAGTTGGTCTGCCACGATCACTAGTTCTTGTCTTAAAACATCCAGTTTTGCTTAACTGGGCATGAATTTGTTGGAAAAGTTTTCCCCAGGCAACTGTCAGTCAGAAAAACGCTCCACGTAAAATTGCCTTGCTTCATCCCAGTTACAGTTTGCAGCACCATACATTAAATGCATGTCTGCTATTTTTGCACTTGAATAATGCTCCATTCTTAACAGTACAATAACTACTACTTATTGATTATACCACAAACTGACATAAGTGTGCATTCAATTTCGTTGGTTGTCACTTGATGCAAGCCAACCTGATAAGTTGAATAAAGATAATAAAACTTCACCAAAGCAAAAATAACAAGTTTCTGCATGAACATGGCTGTATCGTGAGAACAACTCATTCTTGGATATATGCTTATATGGACTTATGTGTTCATTTTGATGAATAGCCTACATTTTTGTTATACCCTGTATATACTAATTAGATTAGTTTTCTTTTGAAAATAAAAAGAAAAATGCAAAATATTCTCAAAGAATAATTCTGAGATTATATCTGGTATAAAAAAAATTAGAGCAGCTTCCAGAAGTATGGGATTCCAAGAACTATTCTTCTAAACAGACTAAAAGGAAAAAGGTCTGAAATTGTTAAAACATGACCTAGACCTGACCCTACTATCAGTGTAGAAGGTGAAAAAGTCATAGTTGATTGGGTAATGACAATAGCTAAATGTGGATTTCCAGTCAAAAAAGATGAAGTTCACAACAAAATCCAAAAGTTCATTAAAAACACTGGTGCACATTGCCCACTATTTGTGAATGTTAGGCCAGGAAAGAAATGGTTTAGAAACTTCTTTAAAAGGCATCCCAAAATATCCTTACAAAGTGCAGAATCAATAAATATTGCATGATCAGTAGTTTCGGGAGAATATCTTCAGAAATGGTTTAAGGATTTGCTATTATATTTAAAAGAAATTGAACAGGAAGAAATATCCTCGTCAGTACTGACTTTTATCTATGTGTACATAACATTCTACTTTATTTATTCCTTGACAGTAACAATGTAAAGTGACATATACTTGCGTAGTAGTTCTCATAAGCGTTGTTTGATTTAGTTTTGAACACCAACGTGATAGCGCCATACATTCGTGTTTAAACTAAGATGGCTTCTATATGTGAATGTGGTAAATTAAAGTTGTTGCATGATATAGGTAAATAATGTGTATAATTAAATCCAAATCAATTATTGCCACTTAAAACTCACTTTAAACGCTTATGAAATAATTAAAGCATACAATTTTAGCACTTGTCAATGTTTACCACTTAGAATTAATTTAAAATTTTCATTAACATTTGATTGTGCACTTATATGTACTCCAGTACTTGTGTATGTTGCCTTGAACATTATGTACACATACATTCCTTTGGGTGTTTAATTAAGTATATGATTAGCATTTAGTAAACAATGATTTCTATGCTATTTTATTATTTACAGAGCATGAAAGACCTTGACCAGAAAAGCAACCTTTTGAAGTCTTTGATAATAGTGATATAGAAGATTTAAATCCTTTGTGACAATGATTTGATAATTAATGCTCAGTGTCAACCTTAACTATCCGATTTAGATACAAATGACGAGGATGGTGTAGATGTTGGAGATGGTCATGAACATTTTAAAAAAGAAAACAACAAAGAGCTGGGAGCAGACAATTCAGAATAAGTTACTGAAGAAAGGGAATTGTGCAAAGTTAAAGGGCAAGGCACTGACAAAGATACTATTGCAAAGGGTGGTCCAATTGCAAAAGATTTTAGTATGCTAGGTAATAATAAATAAAATGAGAACAGGGCAAAGCAAGCTGTGAAAGCAGTCATAAATAGCGCAAAGCAGAGGCATAATAGAAACTTTAAAACATGGGTAACTGGAAATTTTCTACAAATTTTCCTAGCCATAACTTGGGTTCTAATGAATCTAGTGCTTGAGAAGGTTGGTCCTCAATTGACTACTTTTCCAATTACTATGATGACAATGCAGCTCTACATTAAAATTAAATTTTGGCAATCACCTTTCAGAGTAGCCCTAATTGCTGACAACATGACATAGAATCGATTTTGTACTCTTGGAAATTATTTCCATTTGGTTAATAATTTAGAAGTCACTGAAAATCAATGCCAAAAAGATCGACTATAGAAAGTTAGACCCTTACTCAAAGCTTTTAGAATAGTTGTGATGAATTTACCGCATCAAGAAAATATGTGTATTAATGACAAATGATTTCATTTTCTGGTAGCACTGGTATTTATCAATATGTACCTCGGAAATCAAATCTGACAGGCATCAAAATGTACATTTTGGCAGATGCTCCAGGGTAAATTCTGGATTTTGAACTGTACTAAGGAGCACTGACAAGGGTTCCTCCTGAGATAGATGGATCATACAAGTTAGGAGCAAAAGGTCGTGCAGTTTCATGTTTAACAAAGACTTGCTAAGGTAGCAGTAATTGATCGTTACTTTACAGCAACTGCCTTATTAGAAAAATTATTAGAAAGAGGTATTACTGGGATGGGTACAATTATGTTTAACCACTTTCCCAATGGATTAAAAAATAACGAAACTATGAAGAAGGAAGGACGTGCATCTATTGATTTTAAGGTGAGAGAAGATAAAAAAGATTATTATTGCAAAATGAATGGACAACAGATATGTAACTCTAGCATCAACAAACCATGGTGTTAGTACTATGAAAACATTTAAACGTTATTCAAACCTGCATGAGGGCTATATTAATGTTCCATGTCTAGAGTTAATTTGTCAATACTATACAAATACCAGTGGAGTTTATTTATTAAACCATTTAATTGCAACGTACTACTTTTACCATTAACCAAAAAAGGGGCCTGTGCGATTTTTTGAACATTCCATGGACATGACTGTCGTTAATTGTTGAGAATGGTGAATCACCTTGCAAAAAATCTAAAGGATGACATGGTAAAGTAGCATTACCTTTGCAACAACATAGATGATGCGGAGCTCTTCATTTATCTGAAGCAATGGACATTGCCTCAGCCCCACATTACAGAGCACCAAACTGTAATCATAGAACATGTATACAGTGTATTTCTTGTAACATTTTCCTCTGTGGCATTAAAGAAATTGTTTCAAGCAACTTCATAAATAAAATTTAATTGTAAAAAAGACCATGTGTTACTTTTTTCTAATGTTGTATTTTTTTATAGATTTAATAAAGTAAAATGACATTTGTGTATCATAATTTATTTGTTTTGAACAAAACTTCAAAATTTATTAACAACATACAGATAACATTGAAGCCCATAGTGCATAAATGTGGACAAAATCTTTTAGAATTACTTTTATATTCAATTTTTATGTAAACTTTTGTGTATAAAATCCTTTGTGGTTCTGTGCAAGTGAATCATGAAACTACTACTGTATAAGGGTTATTTGAACCCTAGAAGGTACATTCGTACATAAAACAAAGTGAATTCACACACATGTAGATCTCAGGACTGACAAGGATATTAGAAGATCCCAGTGGGATATTTAATGGAGATGAAAGTAGGTTCACTCTTTGTCCCAAAACTGGAAAGTTCTTAGGGCTCATTGATTCAAAAATCTATACAAAATCATTAGTCATATTAGACCACCCCAAGCTATATTTCAAGGATGGTGTCTTGGATAGTTAGACTTGGGATGGACGAAATCTGATATTTTCTATGAATAAGTAGTAAATGAATAAAATAATTGGATTATTAACCTTTCACTGGTAATGTAGCAAACTTAGACATCAATGGTAACATCGGTCTGATAGACCAATTTAGCGGAAAATGGTAAATATCGTAAATTTTCCAAATTAAACAGTGATGGCTTTCTTTGGTAATAAACAATAGCTTTATTTGAACATATATTTAAATTACTGTGTACTCTATCTTTAATTACAAAGTCGCATTAATAATTGAAACTAGCAGGTGGTTTTCTGACAACATTGTATAGAAATAGATTTTGATCTTAAACTTTCTAAATAATTGAAACTACTTTAAACATCTTGAGTAGAATTATTGTGAATCCAGTCACTGTTAGGTGCTTCACACTTGCTACAATTTTTGCAGCTGTATCATGTTTTGTGGTTTTGTTTGCTGCTACAGTATTTACAACATTCATATGTATTATTTTGCTGTATTACCGGATCCTGCAAATTTCTAGGAGATGCAGATGAATATTTGTTTATAAAGCTCATCTTTGAATGTGTTCTTGAAGAAGTTCATAGCTTAGTAATTTTTAAAATTTCCTTCTCGGTAGGTTTTTTGAGTGGTGCTTTGATATACGACATAAGAATTTATTCCTGCAACATTTAAAAAATTATAAAAAATGATCATGGACCAAAGACACATAGAATGAGCATAATTATAAGCCTGGCAAAACTTGTCAACTTCATCTACTCTGCCTTTTATTTTATTGAAGTCAATGATCATGTCAGACATTCCAGAAGCCCCATTAAAGTCATCGCTAAAATGCATCATTGACAAGCGCAAAACAGTTCTGTTCTTTTTTAAACTGTACGAAACAAGTGTGCCTTTTTTCTGAAAAGCAAACATACTTGTTCTTTCAGGCCTATTAGTAAGTAATGCAACAGATACTTGCGATTTATTTCTACACAATGTTTCAAATATAGTTAGTTGATGTTCATATAAGAGCTTTTTAGCTAGAGCAACGCTTATAAAAAAGTCGTCCATCGCTTTGATCCTGGGATAGGTTCCCAAAGGCAAGATACTAAAGCTATGGTAGAATTAATAACTTAAAATGAACCAACAGGTTGCTTTTTCAAATACATTTCTAAGTGTGCGACTTAGAACATCTTGTCATCAGCTAAAGCATAGATCTTTATGCCATAGCAATTTGATTTCTTTGGCATATACACTCCAAATTGAATTTTTTTAAACCATTACGAATGTTAACGTGTAAACATACCCACCAAGTAGCTAAAATGCAACTGATAATAAATTTACTGTGATATACTAATAAAATAATTAGCACTGCTCTTACCTTTAATTTGGCAATACCAGTGGTAACGTAGGTTTTACAGAATGAAAATTCAATTTACTCCACACTAACTTTTACCACAAAACATACTAGACATCACTACATAAATATCAATAATGCTTGAAGCTACTATAAGCCGCACTTCACAATAAGCATATATATATATATATATATATATATATATATATATATATATATATATATATATATATATATATATATATATATATAT
>JAHWXV010077529.1:0-12592 GCA_024586415.1 Phrixothrix hirtus
CAAAAGAAACCAACTTGTTATTCGTATTTACTGTACAACTATTAATTTTATTAACAAAATCAAAAGTATCCGTAAGCCTAAAAGTATTAAATTGTTTGAAGGCCGTTTGAAGAGTAGAGTATAAAAATTTGGCAAGAAATTTGGTATGGCTTTAGATGTTACTAACGATTGGTCCCAACGGATTATTGGGTTTGTGTGTTTTGACCAAACCATAAATTTTTGGTGCAACAACAGTACAAAACCGGGTAGTACAAACAACTAAATAAGTCTAATATACTATACTATACTATACTATTCTACGTGTGAATCGATGAGTAGAGGGTCAGTTTTCAAAGGTATCAAATATCCAGAAGATCAATTGATTGGGATAAATTGTCGGGAATCAGTCGTCTGGGGAGCCATAGTCAGTACACCGTCTATACATCATTATGGAGCCTTCTTGTTTTTCTTTATACTTTTCCTGTTGTAAAAGTATTTGTATTTACCTAAATTTTCCGATCGCTGACGTTTATTTTTGTTTCAGTAATTACAACTAAGATGCTTTTAATTCTTTGGCCCTTTTATTACTTCGCTGTTTTCTCGAGAAACCTTATACATTGTGTGTCCTAAAAATCAGTGCCCGTTTTCTATGCTTGCTTCGTCTGCTTTCTTCCATCCTATACCGAGATTTGATTAGCTTCTTTTAACAGTTTAGATTTTTTCCGAGTATTGAGGGGTTAGCCCGCTGGCTCAACCCCCAACTTAGCGTCTTTCTCTTAGATAAATTGCTTTCGCCACAGCTAGAGAGCCCCATCTACCCCATCTATTAGTTCGCCTGTAGTATTTTATTTCCCACCTATCCGCCGACCTAAGCCAGTTAGGGTGTATGCCTATCCGACACCTGGGAGATGCTAAGTCAACTATGGATATAGTGCAGTAAACGGATTTACTTAATTTAGTTTTGTATAGTACAATTACCTTGTTACTATCTTAGAATACCTAAAATGTTTAAATAATTTCTTATTTTTCTACTAATTGTAAGTAGAGACTAAACAATATATTTTTCAACCGATTGATTACAAAAATTTGCGACAATCTAAAGTTAGTGTCAAAATACAGGAAGCTTTTACCATTCTTAATTTTTTGAGATCGAATATCCGACACAAAAAGTGGGTACATGACGAAATCCCTAAATTGCGATTTGATGATCATAAAATTACCCGTTGCAGCATCATGACGTCGCTATGTCTATGCGTAGTAAGTGACTGATTTTCAGAATATCAAAGCTGTAGATGTGCTGTTAAATCACCCTATACACTTTAAAAAAAACTCCATCTCATTTTTTAATAAAGAAAATGCGTTACATTTCGAAATGAATTAAGTAACAAGCGAAATATAAACTAAACTACAGTTGAAATCCAAAGAAATACTAAAACATATCCAGTATATTTCAAAATTTTTCAAAAATTATGAATATAGAAATAATAAAAATTATTAAAAGTTTCAGCTCGTAAAGGATGCTTATGTCAATTTTGACTTTTACCTCATGTCGGAAGTTTCCATTTTGACTTAGTTAATGAACTACAAACAATTACAATTTTTGATTTTAAAAAGATAGGAGCTTTAATAAATTTGGTGGTATTTCATAACAAAGTTGTATTTATCTGACCAACTCTTTTTTATAGTTAACGCTTGGCACTGTTGCTCACATTTTGAAAAGATATCAAGGATTTGAATTAAGCTCCAATATTCGCTTTTTACCCCTCAGAAACAAGATCCCTCAGAGAATGATGAAAATTTCCTTCAATTTCAATTAAATATTATACTATAACCAAGTACGCCAGAATAGATGATTACACTGAATTTTTCATTCACACAAGGCTCTAAAGAAGTTTTTATAACCTTTAAACTAATTGTCGTAATTTAGTGATATTTAACGCGGACACATAAGAAACGTGATAGTATCGTAGAAAGTGTTGCCACCAATAGCGTAAACGTGGAAGACATAGCGGATAAGAATGACGATACGTACTGTAGTATTTGTGATGGCGACATTCCCATACAATGGCGAATAACACAGTCTCTGGATCAATTAAACTACGAGGAAGTCAGTACTGGCAACCTTTATCAAGATGGTATCACCTGCTGCACTTTATCACAGGCTAAACTGATAATAACACATGTGGCAGATATCACTAATGTTTAACCACGGCCGGCAAGGCTACAGTGGAGTGAGGTGTGGTTCGTCGATACTTGCGAGGCTAAACACTGTAGAATCAAGACAAAATCGGTTAAAGGTGGGGGCCACTGTTCTCAAGTCAAATCTGCAATCAGGTGTTGTTTGCGAAACACCCTGTATATCACCATGTTAGTGACCTACCATAAAAGTGGAGACAGACACTCTAATGGTACTACAGACACGGGATTAAAACTGAAAAGAAATATTCTAATGCTAAAGGTGCTCACTCATTTAGGATTGCTTTGTTGTATAAAAATCAATGCAAAATGCTAACGAAAGCTTTAAATATTGTTTACGTTACTTGCAAAAATTTAGGGCGTGATTTGCTTTAAATGAAATAGCTAAGGGTAGGTTTTCAGAACTGACCACACTGTATGTCATTAATTTATCTAACTGAACTTTAGATGTTTAGGAAAATGTTACATACACCTAGAAATAAATGATTTATAACTTTCTCTACTAAAAATTATTAAATTGCTATCCAACCTATTGTACGCGCACTGTATTACACAAGTGAGGTTTTACGCTAGTGAAATAATAACCAAAATTGAGCACAAGGACACCTTATATAATTAAGTTTGCACGAAAACACATATACACAAATTCAATAATTATTTAAGAAATTAAACAGGACCTAAATTCAAAGAACAAAGAACATTGGCTAGCGGAATCTAGGCTCTGAATCGTTTATTCACAAAATCTAGCTTATTATTACAACTGGAAGAGATTGATTGACGATGACAAATAATAAACGAACCTTAGATTTCGCTAACGACACAATATTTAAAAGAAAATGCATAAGCAACGTATTTTTATGTGGGTACCCAAATTATTATGATAATAGTAATTATAAAACTAACGGATTAAAGTACAATCGTAAATATGATATGAACAATTCGCTTTAATAATTAAAATTACAAACGTAAAATGTTTCAATGAATTAATTTTAATTCAACGCTACTACAGGCATTTCAAGTCCGTAATTCGTGTATTTCCTCGATATTTACATAGAACGTACGGCAGCATCCTTTATCTAGTTTTACGCTATTTTAAAACAAACCAAACTGAGTTTTCGATGATGGCACAAATCTCTGTAGACGCATACACGCGTAACGTAATCCTTTTTTACCAGGTAAGGTGCAAGCAAAGAAAGGAAAAACAATAAGACATTTATAGGTGGAAAAAGAGCTCTTGACTCGGAAAGCATTCTTAGCTCTTAATTTTTAGGATTGATGACCTCCATGGGTAGGATGATACTTAAAAGAAGTTGACCGTTTTTATATTAAATTGATTATCTTAAAATAACTTGAATTTTCTTCTTAAATGCCTAAAACCAGGCAGGTACTTTACAACTTTAATAAAGGCAATTATTATTTTCCTAAAATAAATAAGACACTTACGAACAAGAACTGATTACTTTCCGCACCACCTAACTTAAGTGTGTCTGTGTGATAGCTGCTCCTCGCCTCATATTTTTTTCTCATCGCTCGTAATATCCCCGCTGAGATCATAAACCCGCGTCAGTAAGGCGCCGAGCAAATATTCTTACACTCGTTGAGTTGTAACCTAGTTAATTATTTCTTAAACTTTAAATGGTATCATGTTCAATAATTTCTTGTATGCTTAACTTTATACTTGTATGAAATAAACGGTGACCTTGTTTATTATTGACGCATGGTGTCAAGTGCATTGTAACAATTTTGTAAAATGTCTGACGTAGTATCTGTTATTTCATAGCTTGTGACAATTCTTACTAACGAAGTATTAACTAAAATTACTAGGCAATATTCCATAAGTAAAATACGAGGTGCATTCAAATAGATTTTGAATTTAACTTTATCTTTCTTTTATAAGATGGATTTCTAAATTAGTTTAATGAATCCTTGTTCATTTAAAACTATATTAATCATTATTGTGCATGATACTAAATGTCGCTTAATTTGTCCGATGCTACTAAACAAATAGCAAGAGCTGACAAATTCCACACTCAGTTTTGACTTAGTTCACCAATATTGCCGAATTTTTTCCCATGGGGCTGGCTAAAAGCCAAAGTGCGCCCCACAACAGGGCACTGACTCACGGCACTTCAAAAAAGCACCTGACTCGAAAATGAAGCTGTGCTCCCTAATGAGTTAGCGCAAACATGGAACGGTCTAGATGCGCCCATTTCACCATTTTATATGATGTTATTGTTCTTCTCATGCGTCAAGGGATGTCCATGTCAAATATTACTAAATCGCGTAAATTATTTTCAAGTTATAAGGAAAATTTGGGAACCAAGGGCTAGTAAAACACTTCGTAAAACCTACGATCTTAAAATATTGCATTTTTGAGGGAAGATAACCTGTTTGTACACACGCTCCTCCAATCTTGAGCGTATTTTGCACTGGCTTTGATACCTTTTCTTGAATTTTGAGTGAACTTCGAGTTTAACCTTGCTCTTCAAATAGTCACAAATAAAATTGGCATGTCGTTAACTCAGGTGATATTACTGACCAATAAATGTCCACCATCTCTGGAAATGGCGTGTATGGAAACAAATGTCTTGGAGTGTTCACCAATACTTTGGCAGTATGCGAAGTTGGCCCGTCTAGCTCAAACAATGTGCTTGACTAATTTTTGGGATTCTGTTGGCATAGTGCGCTGTTTTAATGGTTGTCGCACTTCAATTGTCGCCCTCAAAGGAGTAAGGTGAATAATTCCAAAAGACGATATTGCACGTCATGCTGTAACCCTGACACTATGACTTCATGTACAAATAGTGGAAATTTTTGTCCGACCAGTATCTAAAACTTTGCTTATTTACAAAACTGGAAGGATGAAAATATACTTCATCGGTCACAACTAGATTATGTAAGAGTTTTAATATCGTACAAAGCAGTTAAAAGTTGACCAACAAAATTTGTGTATTCATGATTTTGTATGGTGGGGAATTTAGAAATATGTGCAAAATACTTCGTGTACTTCTTAATGAAACTGCATGATGGGGTATTTGGTTTCCTATTTGACTATAATACGGAGCCGCGGTAAAGCGAGATTGTCATACTTTACCGACCGAATACTGATATTAAAGAACTTTGCGAAAGAAGCGAAATAGTACGCTGCATTAAAAAACGTTTTGCGGGGAGGGTTGGATGGTTAAGACCGAAATTAACAAGAGGGGCGGTAACAACGTCTAACTATGGGCACGTTGTGTATGCTTAGGAAGCTCTAGGTTAAAACAAGGTGCGAATAAGGTTACATTGAGATTTTATTTTTCAGGTTTTCCATGCCCTGCACGTCAAGGTAGATGTGCATAGCAGGAAATTGCACACTATACAAGGATTGATGTATTGTTTTAAGCGAAGCATCGTCGAATTCCTATATCTCCAATAAATACTATCGCGTACGTATATTTCTTTATTTACTCTTGGACCTTTTTCAGTGTCGAACTAGTTTCTTGAAAGCTAGTAATCCATATTCTTCAGGAATGACCAGATGATACGGGATTATTACGGCCGATGTCGAATTGGGGACGAAATAATTATTGAGTGGTAATGAAATAACCGTAATTTTTGTAATATGCCTTAAAGGTAAACGCAATGTGTGCTGTAATTATGTGTAATAGGTAGTCGAATTATCTCTACTCTTTTTTAAAATTCGATCTTAGTCCAAATAATCTTGCAGTTATCGTTCAGAAACATTCTCAGGGAACCCTTCGCGATATTTATTTGGTCGTGCCAAATACGTTATACTCTTTCTACCAATATAATAGAATATTCGAAGCGATATTTGAAGGTTTGCGATATTCGACTAAGACAAGTCCTTAAAAAAATCTGAGTGTGGAAGTAAAACCACAAAAAGGAAAGAGGAGGCAAAAAGTTAAGCAAATCGGCTGTCGGGAATTTAAGAATCAGTGTCAAATGTTTTCTTAGTTTTGAACTACTTAAAGCTCCTTGGTTTCAAAATTGTTCTAAGCGTGCCTGTATCTTTCGGAATACTTGGAATAATTCGACTAAAACTTAGAATGCTAAGCAACATCAGGAAGTATTGACCAATCCTTAAATTGAATATACTTCTATGAAGTTCAAGCACCACCATCATTATCAAAACCGTGTATCTGCCTTTGATAATTCTTAACTTACCGTAAATGCTTCATAATTACATTCATCTTCTTGTTCAGGAATGGAGGTTTCTAAGTTTCTCGGAAATTCTGCTTGTTAGTTTGAAATGTACTGAGCAGTGAACTGAAGAAAATTCGGTTCTGTTTGTTAAATATTTCGAATTTCTTTCAAGTGTCGCACGTATATCTATCAGTCCGATATAAGCAACGAGGGTAGTTTATGTCCACTTTGAGGACTTGGTCGCTACCGCCGTTGTCTGGAATGTCAATATATTCAAGTTTTGAATTCCTTGTGACATGTGACATTCCCGCTGCATGTAGCTATTTATTAGGTTCATTTGAAGTAAAATCGAATATATATACTACACGTTTTTTATCTTAGTATAGTTCTTAGTGCACAGACTGATTCCCCCTCGTACCCTTCCCGCAAAAAACAATAACCGATCCACATCGCTAAGTAGATCGAACTTTACCTTTGTATCTTTCAAAGCTACATCGTAAGATATGATAAAATTATAAAAGATTATATCTAGACCATAGGTTGTAAACGAGTTATCTATAAATTGTTCAAATACGCATAATAAGAGCATAACATCGCATTTTAAATATAAATCGTATGCACTGAAATTTTGAATACTAAATTACCTCCATACACGAGCCACGTATATGTAATCGTATATGGAAATATTTGAACCATTTTAAATACTATAGAATGCTTCTTTACTAAGAAATTTCTATAGTGAATTACTATTTCTCCGTTATATAAGTTTTCTGTAATTTAAGAAGCTGACCAATAAATTGAGTAATTTTCTAATACTATTAAAACTAGACCCCTCTATTGTTTATGCAAGACGAGTTTCTTTGTTAAATCAATGGACTAAGTCCTATAAGCCAAGATTTGAATTAGATTTATTCGTAAATTAACCAACAAAAATCTTTTTCTTAAAGGCTACAATACTTTGGATAGATTTTACCAACAATAGCTAAATTTAGCGATATATTGTTTATCAAATTGGTAACGACTTCATTGTAACAGATCAATAACAAAGTTACATAAATCAAATTTAATGTCTTCCATGCCTTCTGACTTGGTTGACAGGTTAAATTATTACGCTTCTAATAATTTATCATTGTGATAAGAATGCTTTAAGAAAATTACAATATTTGGCACTGTCTATCGCAAAGGCCGCCTTCCAAAAATATTTCCCTTGTACTGTGAAACAAAATATTAATAGAAGGCATGTCTCAAAAGTATTGTGCAATATTTTATTAAAACCTAATCACCAATTCCTTTTAAAAACTAAAGAAACTATTTGAAGGTACGCAATTTAAGCTTTTTTATGCAGTTATCATTCTTTGAAAACCACTTTTTCCAGCGAAAGACAAGGGCAAATATTTATGGTTAAAAAATTCTCCACCTAATGATTTGAAACGTATATTACTGCATCTGCAACTTCGTCATCATCCTAGAAGTGTGAGCCTTCGATCAGCAAGAAACATTGATTCTAAATACATGGCCTGTCATTCATACTTGTGCCTTGGAACTGAGAATACCAAGAAGATGAGTTTTCGTGAAATTGCTTTTTCTCAATAAATTTAGCCAGTGAATATCGAATGATGTAACGCAATTCTAATTTTATATAGCAAGAAATAGAGAGTTCCATCTTGAATGGTTTTTGATACACAGTGTTTGTAAATAAATGAAACGCCGTTTCTATAGCAACAACCCCACCCTATCATGTAGTACATGAATAATAGCAGTAGAGATACTATCAACGAAAAAGAAATTGTGGTGCCTTACTTTCCGGACATGCCTCGTAACATTAACTGCGTCATTGGCCTTTAACTAAAGTTCCATACTACACCTTTTTACGGCAAACGAATTATGCCATAAAATTTTATGGATAACTAATAAAAATTATTAATTTGGCGTTAGTAAGCTCTGATACCAGCTATCGAACTGCACATTTTTTAAAATCTTTAATTTTAAAACAAAATTAGAAAGAATTTAGGAATTTTAGGTATTCATCGACCTTAAATTTATAGCATTTGATTATAATAAAGATTTTAATGTTTTTTGTCATAAGTTATTGTAACTGTAGTACTTCTAGATAAATTATTAATCCTTTAACTGTGCGACTTCACATTCTACGTGGAACTGCGCGTAATAAAGCATAAAGCACTAGATTGTACAAAAATAGGAGCAGAAAAAGTACTTTTCAAAATAAGTGTAAGAAAAGTAGTTTCAATTATTAGATGGTGTAACCATTTCAATAGTCCAAAATAACAGTACTAGCTATGAAGAGTACTAGAAAAATTATTTATTTATCCATGATAAAAGCAAGTAATAGGACCTTTTCTGAAACATCAAACAGTTACAACCTTTTTCATTCGTGTGTCAAATTTGATTTGACTTCGTTCATTTTTGGGTCTTTAGAACCAAAAATATAAACAAAATAATAATTATCGTGTATGGGCCCAAAATATTGGCCCAAACAGTTATCATGAACATTTAAGACGATTCAGGCAGGGAAAGACTTTCAAACGCCATAATCTTGATATTTTTGAAAAATTGGAAGACATGGCCTTCAAAGATCATCAATTGCTGAGGCATTGGATACATCGAAGTTAGGCATTTTAACGGTTTTACACTGGGAGCCAAGTATGCGTAAGATTTCATCAAGGTGTGCTCCAAGGTTGTAGAAATATGAATGAAAACTTGATAAGGTCGAAGTTTCTTAAGCAATTTGACACCTTTGAAAGTCAGCTCCGAACTTTTTCTAATAGAGTGACCGATGGTAAAATGTAATCAAAATGAATTAAGTGAATTCTTAAACCTGCCTCAGCAAAAAAGGGCTTTCGTGTAGTTTCCAGCAAAACTCTTCACAGCCACTGTCTTTTGAGATCATGTAAGGGTTTTTTGCCGTAACTTTGCTATACACATTGCAAAACTTTTATAACGTTAGCAGTCAAAAATCTCGACGTACTGATCATGAAAATGTCCTCTTTCTCCAAAATAACACTATAACCAATAAAGGAACAGTCCTCTGCATATGTAACTCTTTTGGGTTGGACCACCTGGCGTATAGTTCGTATTTGGGTCTGTCCGACTTATTTTTATTTATAAATCTTTTAATACCTCAGGGGACGTCAGTTTGTACACGACAACCGATTGAAGAATAATTTCTTTCTAATTGTATAAAAAAATACAGGTAGTGCAAGAGCGTTGATGGTGGGGAAGATTACTTTTAAAAATAAGAAAATAAAAATATTGAAATTCATTTGCCTCACAGTTACGTAGGCACCTTTTCTGGTTTCCCTCGTATATTCATAAGAAATTTTATAATCTTAGGTTACAACATTTAATATAAATATTCAAGATCATAGAGAAAACTTTAATAAAGACGCGAATTTTAAAAATTCGCCCACTGGGGAAAAGACACAAAAATGTGTATTTTCTCACACAACATTTACTGGTTACAACATTTATGCATCTTTATTTGTGATAAAAACAATATAGTACCGGTCTCTGAATACACTGAATCGGATTCAAACTCGGGCGAAATTCATAATTTTTCAGACGAAAAAATTTGTACAAACATGACTCGTTAAAAATCCTTACCAAGTTTGGTTGAATTCCAACGGGCATGGCAACATGATCATAAGAGAATTTCCGCATTTCAAAACCTCTGTCACAAAAATACAAAAGGTATTTAAGTTGTTGATGCGTGAAAGAAAAATAACTTCAAAGATATTGCCATTTTAAAAACCCTTTTGACATTATACTGAGTTAATTTTGTGACACCTATGTGATAGTTGTACCATGTAATAAAACCTTTTGTTTATTCTAGCTTCACATGGATGGAAACTTTGCAGAACGCGTGGAAGCGGAAAAAAATTATAGTACTATTAAATCAAATGAGGTTCGCCACACGTTAGTTAGAGGAAGATCTGCGGCTGTGGGAAGTTTTCGCATGTCAGAAGAATATCATATCTCCGTTGCAATATGTTTTACTTTTTTTTAACAACCGTAGACTGAAGTATACTACTACTGTATACTAACTAACTACTACTAAATATTCTATTAACGTTGTTTTCCACACACTGTCCGCAAAAACTAGTCTATTCTTTCCGCAGTGGGTTTCGCAGGGCTTCTGCCCGTATCAACTAAATAAACTGGGTAAAATACGGATGCAGTGTGACTTTTAAGCAACAGTTCACACGGGTGGAAATGAATACCATTAAATTGAATGAGGTCGGCCACACGTGGCGGAAAGTTTTCGCAGGCCATTCACATGTACTTCCGTGACAGTATTTTAATATTCAAAGAATTTTGCCTTTCATCTTTTTTAACAGTTGTAGGTCCAACTGTACGACCACTACTTAATGAAGAATATCCACTTGCGTCATTTTTCCGCAAAAAATACAAGGTCGCATATTATCCGTCCGATTTACTTTTCGCAGAGTTTCTGTGTGTGTGTGTGTGTGTGTGTGTGTGTGTGTGTGTGTGTGTGCGTGTGAAGCAAGATATAAATAAATTAGGTTACAGTGCGGATGGAAATTTTCGAGTGCAGATTTTAAGTCTCTCTTCACACAGGCGGTAACTGCTTTGAAGCAAGGACACACTGAACGCTCAAATGAAAATGTTCGCAAACTACCCGAATATTGTGCCTACATTGTGATATTTCCGTAATATTTACGCAATGTCCGCAAATAAATACGTAGACTGCCCGGTCTCCACGCAATTTACGTTCCGCAGATCTTTTGTTCCTCTGAGGTGAAACTTATAAGAAAACTACGAATAATGTGGATAGAAATTTTCAAGTTCAAACTTTAAGGCTTGGTTTAATTCTACGGAATAAATGAGGTGCGGGCTTTGGGCAAAAATTGCACAGAGGTCTATTGCTGCCAAATAAGACGAGGTCGGCCACAGTTAGTGAAAAGTTTTCCGAAAAAATTTTACAAATACCAGTCGCATGCCGTACCTTTGTTAATCGTATAATGTTTTAATGTTTAAAGAACTTTGTTTTCTTTGTTTTAAAAATTGTAGGCGTGAAAGCCGCACGGAACATTATTAATACTAATCCAAACGTGGTCGATCACGCATATAGGAAAGTTTGCTGCTGGAGATTGTTTTGGCATGCCAGGCGCTTGTCTTACTTCCGTTTCAATATTTAATTGTCCAAAGAACTCTTTCCCTTGTTTTTAACTACTACATGATAGCGATTATTCATGATTAATAATGACTACTAATAAATGTTATATTTTGTTTCCAGCGGAATGTCCGCAAGTACTAACTTCTTCTTTTCGCAGGGTATCTACAGTAATGCGCAAATTATCTACTAGAAGTGATAGCTGTCTCTTATTATTAGTACAACATTGAAAAAGATCTGTCGTGGTTCCTGATTAAATCATTAAAAAGCAAACGCGCAAATCGAAAACTGACAAAAAGGGTGCCTTTTCAAGAATTTCATTGAATTTTAAAGTGTATTGGAATCTTACTATACGTAAAAGATATTCGCTCTTGTCGTGGTTAAGACGTAAGTATGCGGAAATTTTCTTTGCCATGGTCGCTTCAAGTCATTTCTGCAAATCTACTAGAATTTTGCTGATGCTGAAGAAGCACTCGCACTAAGTATATTTATTGCGCCAAACATTCACGAAGGCCCGTTTTTAAATTTTTCTCCACTCAAAACTTTGCCGATCTTGATTGGGTCGGAATCCATATACTTTGGGTGGAAAAGCACTTTAACGACCGAGATCTACAATTTGTCAAATAAAGTTTCACGAATAAATCTTATCGTGCACTCACAGTACTTGCAATAAGAACTAAATGGAAAAAAGTAGTTACCAAAAGCCAATCTTAAGGAAGATGACTTGCTGATTTTCTTCTCTTAGGGAAATGAGATTTCCTGTTTTTGGCGGTCTCGTCGAAAGTCGGTTACATTTTTACATCTTGCCACAAGCGCGGTTGGCGTTACGCCTACGACGATGCTGTGTTTCGCTAGCTTCTCGGAAGAGAGGGTCCGCGACAAATTGCACCAGCACACCCACGCTCTAAGGAAAAGGCTGGAAATATATACAAAGGTTTGAAGTTTAGGGGGGGAGAACGACTGCCCCTTGTTGGCCGTATTCTGAATCGAACTGTACTTCGGAACAGGGAAAAACGGTCCCGTGACCTATAATTGCGTTGTCCCGGGTTTGCCTCTTACCTGGGCCCCAAATATGAATAGGGTATTAACCCTAGCTAGACGGGGGGGGGGGGGGGGTAT
>JAHWXV010077533.1:0-11882 GCA_024586415.1 Phrixothrix hirtus
GACAGTGTTTAGCTTCGCAGTACAGGAAAACCACGCCTCGCTCCACTGTAGCTTTGCCGGCCGTTGCTAAAACACTGGTGTTTCTGCCACATGCGTTATTTCGATTTCGTCTTGTGACACCGGTCATTCAATTTTACCTAAATTCTTGACGTCTCATGTGCAAAAGATGAAAAACTGAAATATACACTTTCATTCATATATCATATTTAGTTTTTGAGATATGTTGTTCGCATTTAATACACTAAGTACTTCCGATTACTCAACTTTCGAAAATTTATTAGAGATACAGCTTGATGCATGTAAAACGGGATGAAGTAAGCAAGAAATTTACTAAGTTTTAAAAAAATCGTCATAGCCGATTTCAAGAAAATCGCGAAAAACGAAAATTCGGAAAATATCTAAAAATGACAGAAATAAAGTGAAACTTCCAGTTATTTGATTTAAACCAAATTCTTTATTTGGCATACCAATGTAGTTAGAGCAACAAATATAAATTTTTATTCAGCTAGGACTTTTAGTTTCATAGTTATTTTGTTTTAAGTTAACGGTGTAGGTACTTACGGTTACTCAATTTACGGAAAAGTTTCTGAGAAACGGCCTAAACTATATGAAAGGTCATTAAATGGGTAAGAAGCGAAATAAGTTTTTAAAAAATCGTTACATCTAATTTTGAGAAAATCGCGGAAAACCGAAAATTCAGAAAATATCTAAAAATAACAGAAATAAAGTTGTACTTCTGGTTTTTCGATTCTAACAAAATTCTTGATTTAGCATACAAAGGTAGTTAAGATCTTATATACAAATTTTCATTTATTTAGGAGTATCAGTTTCATAGTTATTTTAGTCATAGTTAATGGTGAGACTATTTCCGGTTACTCGGTTTACGGACATTTTTTTGAGATATTGTTTTAATTATATGAAAGAGCATTAAATAGTTAAGAAATATAATAAATTTAAAAAAATCTTTACATCGGATTTCGAGAAAATCGCGAAAAACCAAAAAATGACAAGAGTAAAGTGGCACTACTGGTTATTATATTTTAGTGAAATTGTTGCAGTTGCCTGGGAAGGTGGATATAAACTCATATGTAAAATTTAGTTTATCTACAACTTTTAGTTTTCGAGATACTTTGTTCACACGCACGCACGCACACACGCACGCGGGCACGCACGCACTCACACACACACACACACACACACACACACACAGACACACAGACAGACCAATTTTTAAAAACATGTTTTTCGGACTTGGGGTGCCCCAAAACATGAATTTCCACTAAAATTTCGACATCGAAAATTTTGGACGAAAACAATACTTTCTCTATACTATATTTCATATAGGTGAGAGAAAGTAATAATACAACATATTTCAGGCACAAACTAAATAAGCATGTTAGAATAATTGGAAGAAAGTAAAACGTTAAAAAGAAAGCAAAAATTACATAGGTATTTTAGGTGTAATTGTGGTATCCTATGAAATGGTCTAGTGACCAAATCGCAGGCCTATCAACACGAGTAGCACAATAATTTGAAGTATATTTTCTAAGTCTTTCTTCTCGAAGGCAAAATTTGCAGTCCTTCCTCTTTCTGCGAACCCCTTCTCTTTTAATCTCATAGGTGAAAACATGTCGTTTTTCATTTTCCTCCTTTTGTTTAGAAATATTTGCTTAACATTTTTATCCCACCTTTCTTCCAATTGTAAATAACCATGTGCATGATTTTTCGAAAACTTCTCATACAAACCTTTTGCAAAGTCCACTGCTGTTATATGTTTACCTCCATGTGGATAACTATAAAATATCTTAGCGTTGAATACCTTACGTTGTATTATATGGATGACAATTTTCTTGAACCATGTATAATTTTTGCGTGTACAATCATACGGTTCAATATCTTAAACAATTGCATCCGCTCCTCTCATGTTTTGGTTAAAGTGCTCGATGGGAAATGGATTTTTAATGAACATATTGGAAGCAGTAGAAGATTGGTAACGACTCTTTTCGACGAACTCACCTATATTTGTACGAATTGTTCCAGTTGCGTGTTTCTACTTAGGAGAAATTCAGCAAGACGACCTGAAAGATACCAGTTGTCAATGATTACCTCCCGTCCTTCGTCTAACAGGTGTTGAAATAAAAAACCTACAGTTTTTTCAGACATGCTCAAATTATCTGAATTAGGTGGTGTATGGTAGATTCTGTGAATGTTCTTATCAAAATATAAAGAAAAGTTATATGTATATTCTCGCAAATTTGGATCACTTGGGTATAAACAAAACATCTTCATTCCAAAGCGCTTAAAATGTAATCTACTTTTATATTAAACTAAACATTCATCTATGGCCACGACTTCACCTAGATCTATAAGATTCATACAATTTTCTTTAACATCAGCGAAAAACATTGCTAATCGCGTCATAGGCTTTCCTCTAACAAAATTGGCAGAGTTATTAAATCGAAGAAATTACGACTCATAATTTCTTAATGAAAAATATTTGGTCCCCCGAATAAAAAATCACGTTTCCCATAATCACCAATACTTGGATACCTTACAATACCCATGAACAACAATAGTGCTAAAAACACGTATATTTCATTTATTGTGATATCCTTTCAAATATCACTATAAACGCGCTGCTTTCCACCAAATATATACCAGAAAGCTCGTTTGTCCAATTACAAAGGGACCCAACTATTTTTCTAGGGATAAATGATGTAAAACAGTTTTCAAGACACTTGAATTCATTTAAAGTAATTGTTGAATGAATTCCCTGGAAAAGTGTTGAAAGCGGTTTCACGGGTGTATTGTATCCCTTTGATCCTAAAATATTTCATACACGGATTACAAAAAACTCAGAAATAAAAATATAACTACCGTAATGGATCTGTTACCACAGAAAAACCACCCCAAGTAACAGGTTCTTCAGTCTCCTCATTATCAGAACAACTGCTTATGGTATCATCATCCTCTGTATCAGAACTGTCCGGTATAACTTCAGAATCAGAGTCTTCATACTGTAGAGTAACTTATATCACTCATTTTAGCCCAACTTACGCCCAGGAGATCAACTTAATTACTAACAATGGCTTCAAACTAAATGTGAAGTGAATTCATGTGTAATCTTGAAGGAACCAATTATATTCATTTGTAGGCGCGTCCAAAAATTACCCCACTGTAAATGTTTGATAACTCAGACTTGAAACTGCATCTACAACATTATCCCTCAGTAATACCGTAAAAATAAATTTAACGCCACCTATGGCGTGCACTGGCCTATAGCAGCTATAACGCCACCGTTGGCGTCCCTGGGCGCGAAGGGGTTAAGGGACTAAGGCCCTAAGAGTTTTCGGAATTTAATCGTTTGAATCTATTCCTTAATTTTAAGATAAACTATGGATAATAATCTAATTATCAAGCCAAATAGGCTAAAAATATTCAAATACTTAAAAAACATCCAAAACTGAACATTAGGTTTTTATATGAATATGACAAAGCCAATGCAAAAATTAACTGCCATTCAAATAATAAACGATCATCAACACCATAAAAATTATAAAAATCACGTCCATTATAAATTATAGATCTCGCTGACATTCCCTAAACAGAAGAAATAAACATTAAATTATGGCAACTACATACGTGTGAAATTTAAATCCCTTTTTTTTACTTACTAATTACTGATACCAATACTACCGTAACGAAGCTAGTTGGTTGTTTTAAAGTCTTTATTTATATTCACTAAATTATAAATTATTTATTAACACGTATTCAACTTAAGTATTTATTTTACAGCACTACTAGTAAACGTTTATATTTCTATTTATTTAACAGCTACCTAACAAGACAACATTCGTAGCAAAACTAAAATCAAAGAAATTTAAACTGCATTTATGTATAAGGTAAAGGGAAATTCTAGAACATTCAGGTACAAATCAACAATAAAGTGAGTCACAATGCTGATATAATAAATTCCAATGCTATGATTCATGCTGCGGCCTTGAATTTATTTAAATATAAGTTGCAGTGATGAGTCATTCATGATTACATCATTCATCTTAGTTAGGTGGCATCTCCTGGAATGTTCGGTGGAAATTTGTGGAAACTTCTACGAAATTACTGTTACTTCTAATTTTGTTACAATACTTTAAGCTTCAACATTTACAGAAATAAACCATGACTACATACTTAATGCCTTGTTTTTCCAATTTGCTATTAGAGCGCATGAACGTATACATTATTCACTAAATAAACACAACTACAACAAAGCACTTAACAATACTAAATACATTGCACATTTAAACAACTATCCACGTAAAATTCTAGAAAAAATGTATATGAAACCAAAAAATCAATGCAGCTATCAAAAATATTACTACTTTGACGCCTACCAAAGACACTTATGACGGTTGTGTGTTATACACCAATTATCCCAAAAAATAGGTAAAATTTTATAATTTTAATTTAACAACATTTTCTAAATATATTTCGTTCAATTTAAGATTCTATTCACTCGATCCAGAAATTTTCAAAATCCACAGTAACCTGTCTGAATGAATGTAACATCATTTCCTCCTACATTGAGTTGAGAGCGTATAACAAGAGTGAAAGGTTGAACTTTTACTTTGTTAAACATGTGATAATTTAGCTATTGCTATATTGGAATATTAAGCATAATTTTTTAGGTTACTGCTTGTGAATGTTGCTACGCCAGCAGTAAGCAAAATTAGAAAGTTATTAATAGTTTATTGAATAAAATACAATAGAAATAAGTACAAGGATACTAATAATCAGTGATGTGGAGTGTTGGCATCACAGGATTATCGGCTGCTCGAGGTTATGAAGCCCCTGGCATTCCGATCATCAGGCATCAAGGGTCTGTCTGAGTCGAACTCTCTGGACGTTGTTGAAGAAATGGAACTTTTCTTCATAGATGTTAGATATCTGGAATTAAAGCGTATCCTATATAAAGAAACAGATGGTTTCGCATAACTTACAGATTACATAAATTCTAAGGGCCACGTGAAGAGAAGCAATCCTCTAAAAGCAGTTATAGGCGTCCATTATTTCGTTACAGAACTGATGCTCCTTACATTCGTGAGGTAGAACTTAGAACTGTCCGCGAGAGTCCCAATTCCGTCTTCTTATAGTGCGGCTGCTGCTGGAAGTACCTCAAACTGAAAACAAGTATAAGGCCTTTGAGAAACTAATAGATGAGGCATATGTGGCCAACTGTGTCAACACCTTCCGATAACTTATAACTAGAATATCTCCAGCAGAACTGGGAGTGAATGCCACGCGAGTCGTAAAAGCTAGCCTGTAACATTTCCAACGAAATATGTTAATGTGAAAGTGCGACGCGAAACCCGATTTTCAACAAATCATGCGCGTCTTACATTTTCGCGAAAATACCAGAAGATTAAACTAATAAAACATTTTAAATAGACCGTAAGAAGTTAACCGGGAATAAGTGACCGTGAACTAATTTAACATAAATAAATGTTGTTCAGTAACCTGCATGTAAATAAAATGTAATTAATTAGAACTTAAAGGTGATGAAACATTACGCAACAACCAAAGTATTAACAAATCGTTCAAAGCGAATAGAGATTGCTACCGAAATGTATAACAAACATAAACACAATCTCAAAACCCAGTTTAATTAACAAGAAAGCATTAATTGGAATTGTACAATATTACGTTATAAATAAATTATTACTAATCAAAGCACATGAGCTGTATGCTTATCAATAGGTGTAAGACCAAATAAAAATTATCAATAACGTTCGTAGAATAGAGAACGAAACACCGATTATTCTGTATAAAAGGCCGAAGCTTTCAAGCTAAAAAGATAGTTCTTGCAATCCCTTGCTCGAGCTAACACTGCGCCATTCTTTGTATAAAGAATGGGTGTATCTGTGCCTACAGGGTCGATATATTTTTGTTGAATTGAAAAGCGTTTTGTTAACTGCAATGAATGTAAACCATCCACGCCGAATTGTTTATATTATAATTTCAAAACCGCCGTCGCAAAATTAGAACTGCGAAATTAGTTCAGCCATCCGAAAGGGTGAAATCCCCCTTTTATCCGATCCTGTCAAGCTTATTATCGAAAACGGATGAGTTGTTCTGTAACGGCCCTGTCTCGGCAATAAGCATAAATAGAACTCCCGGGCGTTGAGTTTAATCAGTAGCGAACGTTCAGGTGCCGCTATTGCCCGTGATCACGCTGTCATCAAATACCTTTGAGTTGACTAAGTAGGAAGAGTCTGTTTGACACTAGCATTCTGTGATATCTTCGTCTACCGAGTGGCATCTGTCACGAGTGGACCAAGGTGTCATCGTTTGGATCGTTCGAATCTTTACGCGAAGGAGCACACTCGCAAGCGACGCGACCCTTTTCGCACCTGCAAGGATACTGAACTATCCGAGCGAAATTCATAAATATCAGGAGTGCGAATCTAATGCCGGACAGCGAAAGCGACGCAACGCGTCTCTCGTAATTATATTCATACTAAGAACGCCTTTTCCCATTGAAAGCTTTCCATTATTTAAAATCCAACTGTGTAAATTGCAATTATTAAATATCAGCCAATGTAAATATGTAATATCAGAAAGTGTTCTTGTGAATTATTATTTCCTTTGTTAATAATAAAATTACTTTTGAAGATTTTATCCATCTTATTATTTCCGCCGAGCTTAATTATTAAATATATAATTGTGAAAAGATCGTTTCACATGATAAGTTGCGACAACTTTCGAGGGCCTCTCCATTTTAATACATAACTTTCTCCTCTTTAGGATAACTGAATGCGAACCGTTCCGAGAGAGAGCCCTAGCAGCCTTAGTGCCCTCTACTAGACCGTACCGAACCTACCCCCTCTGATGAGTAATCCCGGCTGCAAAAATATAAATTAATTTTATTAAACCTGTGACCCAAAGACTACGCTTTGAACCGTTACAAGCCAACAAATTATTTCTTATTGAATCAACCAAAAATTCTCCGGTTTCTATTGTACAAAATCCGGCTCTGCAGAAAATATGTTTGTAAGCTGTAGTTCAAAGCAAAATCTCGCCAAACGTTGTAATTTATGATGCACCTCTACCACGTATACCTTAAAACAGTTGGATTTGTAGAATCTGCATCAGTTGGATAAAACGGGGACAAGATACTCGATACAGATAGTCGCTATTGATAAACGTGGCACCGCGTTCACGAATTGGGTGCACCTATAAATTCGACACAGGTTGGTATTTGAAGAAAGGCTTAACCTGGGATGGGACTCCTGCCGCTTCTAGAACTACACTAGAGTATTCAGGTGTTTGAAATGCAAGCATCCAGGGTATATAGTCAAATAGTGCAAATCACCAGTACACTGTGGTTATTGCACGTCACTGGAACACGAAAGTAAGAATTGTCGGTCTGAAAATATCGCTGTACTATTTAAATGTACTAATTACGCAAGGATGGCACCTAATCGGAACTTGCAAATCATTACAACTCAAGCACTGCATGTCTCGTATATCAACGCGGGCACCAGGATGTGACAAACAAAACATGTTCACTGAATTCAATATAATCTAGGCAAAACCTAAAACATCGAGAATTTGTGCACTTGAACTTTAGAAGCATATTCTGAAGGAACGCGTTGAAATAGTTTCTTGTAGAACTGTAGCTGACGACAACAAGAGCGGATAACCAACCGTTGACTTTAAAAACTTACCGCTCATTTCCCGCGCAGTGAAATCAATGATCCAATAACTTTAGGTTCGTAACCAAGCGTGCAGATTCGGTCTATGTGACGGAATACCCCTAGACCAATGTTACCACTACGTGTCTCTGTAAACAACTAAGGTGTGTATCTGATGCATGTGTATCTTCCGCTCTCAGAAAACATTAAAATAGACCTCGGCTCTATTACTGAAGTTATACATAAATTATTTGGCAGATTTGTGATAGTGCCTAGCGACTTTAATGCTAGATCTTGCGTGTGGCATGACATTGTGAACCATTAGCGCGATCGTGAAGTGGAGACATTTATTGTAAACTTTAGCTTAGGCCTACTTAACGTCTCGGGACAGCCATTCACCCTTTCCTCAGATCATAATCACAGAAACGTATATTAAATTTAGTCAGTGGAAAGACAACGGGGGTTAGTTTCGGATGGGAACAGCATGAGAGCGTGACGACGTCAGACCATAGTGTGTTAAAGCTAAACATTGAGCGTGTGAGTCTTATAGCGCATATAATAGGGTTAATGCTTGACTGCCCAATTAACTATTCAAGGAGCACTGAGAGCGTTAAACAACTTACTTATATGGAAAATACATTGATAGGTGATTGCTACATCGGGACGGAAGTTGAAACGTATTCTGCGCGTGGCACGATGGAACACCTCCTTGATCTGCTGCTACACGCGGTCGACCGTACTGTTAACACTGATTTACAACACGTCTGGCAGTAAGATTATGATCCTGCAACATTTCTAGACATGCTTGAACGGTACGATACGACAGAAGATGAAATTAGAGCGGCATTGAATAGCATACGTCCAGCAAAAGCTCCAAGTTCAGACTCATCAAAAGGATATGTAATCAAAATTACATATACTCATTGTGTACTGCGAGAGTGCTGTCATCTGGGCTATTTCCCAGAGGTATAAATGTGGGTGCGGCTGGTGATGCTACACCAGAACGCTCTACGTCAACTGTACAGCCCTAGTAATTGTCGGACGGTATGGCTAATTCCCGAGTTTGGCAGAGAATTTAAACTAGTAATATTAAATAAAATTTCAAATGAATACAAATAGACACTTATCGGGACAGTATGACTTCGTGGGGGTGAATTTTGCCATCGGTGCACTACTGGTGTATGTGGCAAATATTAGCACAGTTGAAACATATATAGCTACATCTCACTGTTACTTGACATTACATGTGTATGGTAGCCCGGCGTTTATAGAGTGATGAGTCGAAGTGGGGCGTTGGGTGCTTTTCTTAAGTTATTAACGAGTTTAACTGAGTGATAGTAAAGTACGACTTATTTCCAAAGCATACAAGACCACGCGAGTGCTGACCAGAGGGTGCCAGCAAGGGGCTCGTGCTTTGTCCAACAATATAGAACTTCGGCGTGAATGATATCGCAGTTCTTTTTCCTAGGAATGTGCAACTCATCATTCCGCTGATGACCTGGCTTTATCAGTAAAGTCACATGCAAGGCACAACTTAAGAGAAATAACACAGGCTAGCCTGAATGAGTTCTGAACTGGGCAAACACACACAAGCTTAAGTTATCTTTCAGAGGAACTAAACCTTTGGTCAGTAAATCGAGGCTACGAAGACACCACCGAGCCCTCGGGTTCTTAAAAGGCACGGAGCACATCGAACTGGTGATACAGTACAAATACCTGGAGGTGGTCTATGCATGCTGTCTATGTACACGACAGGGAAAGAACTACCTTAAACGTACTAATAACGATGGTCCGTAAAAGTTGAGTCGTGGATACAATTTTTTTCACTTCTTTTTTTCTCAAGTAGTTAGTTCAGGAGAACTATATAGGTGAAATTTCCCAGACCTAGTGATTTGGTAAGTATCACTAGGTTGGACTATGCAGTGTGGCTAAGCCTTTTCAGGACATATTCCTGGTTTTATGCTGAATAGACAGAGAGGGATGTTGCAGGAGTCTCTCCTTCATCCTCCCTCTTCTTATCGCATCTCGTTCTAAGCGGTCGGGAGCTTCAAGATTCTTCCTTAAGTTTGAATTCCTAATATAGCATAGTGGCCCAGTAATTATTCGTAGTGATTTATTATGAGTAGTTGTAATTTTTTTCATAGCGGATGTTGTAACCTTTGCATAGAATTCTTCGCCGTATATAAGGCATGATAGAAGCATGGTATTAAGCAATTTGTTCTTTTGATCAAGCGAAAATTCACTATAACAGGGTTCAGCTTTCTCATCATATTCATGGTGAGTGCTGTCCTTCTTACGATGGGATGTTTCCATGTTAGGTCCTTATCGAACAAAAGGCCGAGGTACGTTGCTTTTGTTTTTATTTTGACCTTCTTTTTGTTGAAGTAAAGATCTTTAGTTTTGCCTGGTTTGGCAAAAAGGCCTATAATTTCAGTTTTTCCTTCATTAAGGGTCAACTTCCAGCGATCAGTGCAATTATGGATTAGTTGAAAACACTGTCTCATTGTAGAACGGGCTATTCTTGTATCCCCACCAGCCACTACGATGGCAGTGTCATCTGCGAATTGTAGGACTTCGGCATTTTTGAATACTTTTAGTTTTGGTATGTCATGGACAAAAATGTTATAAAGGGCTGGCGAGAGTACAGAGCCTTGAGGAAGGCCCTCTGCTGCTCTTCGATTTGAGGAAAATGTAGAACCAAGTTTAATTTGGGAAGAACGATTTGACAGGAAGGATAACGTAACTTTAGTGATCGAAATGGGAATGTTTACGTAATGCATTTTGTGTACCAAGGCGTGTCTACACACCTTATCATACGTTTCTTCAATGTCTAGAAAAGCTGTCAGTAAATCAAATTTGGTCGGTTTAGCTCTTGAAACCATATCTTAAAGATTTGCTGCTTGTTGTACGGCCGAGTGTTTTCATCTAAAACCGAATTGATTACAGGGGATAAGTTCGTATTGTTCAAGCCCCATAAGCTTATGCTTAGCATTTTCGTGCCTGAACAGTAACTCCAAGTTTTCTCGACTAATGCACCCAGCTAGTATTGCACAGCGACGTTCGCACATGTTGACCCGGAAATACAAAGGAGACTTTTCTGAAGGAAGTATAGACGGGGAAACACCCCTGAAATTTCTGTAGTGGAAACAAGCCCTGCGGGCTTTCCTACATGCATACATGTATGCGAATACCTGACGCTTCTGATTGAAGACATATAGCAGGAATGATGGGAAGCCAGAACTAGAAGAGGATAATATAGCGTATGTTCCCCCTGGTCATCATGGAACCACAATAATGTCCTACCTTTTACAGTACGCAGTTGTCATCAGGACATTGGAATATGAATATGCACTTGTTCAGAAGGGGGAAATTGGACCAGGGCAACTGCATCCTGTATCCCAGCGTTGTGGACGACCCAGACCATCGATTACTTAATTACTCTCGTACATTAGGATACAAGAGGAGGCCAGGGTATGCTGGGTGACTGTCGTTACTGTGAGACCGGATCCTGACATGCGACAACAATTTCTACAGAATTAAATTTGCTTTCAGAAAAAGGTTAAGGTTGATCCACATCAGCATCTGCAGGGAACTCAGAAGCAGAGGGACCACAGCACACCGTGCAGAATTCAGTATGAAAGCAACAAGTGCTTAAAACTGCAAAGAAAACCAAATATCTTATATTTAGCTGATTTTCTTTAATTGAATAATAATTTTTATAAGACCTCCCATTTGCTTGTCATTAAAATCTTATCCATCTATTCAATTCTCATTTTATTACTTATTTAGCTTTTACAGTTCCCTTTTATCTATAGATTCTTAGATGCCAGATAACTTTCTTCTTATACACTGTATCGATTTTACGTATAACCAACGTAAAACATTTATATTATTTACCACTTTAACGCTTGAAATCTATGCTACAAAACTTACTCTGTTTTACAAATTTTCCTTCCAAATTTTAGTTGTTTTTCATTTTTACTTTCGTTTTGTTTTCGACCAAAATTTTCGATGTCGAAATTTTAGTCGAAATACACGTTTTCAGGTCCCCAGAGTACGAAAATCATGTTTTGAAAATTTGTCTTTGTGTATGTGTCTGTGTGTGTGTATGTGTGTGTGTGTGTGTGTGTGTGTGTGTGTGTGTGTGTGTGTGTGTGTGTGTGTGTGTGTGTGTGTGTGTGTGTGTGTGTG
>JAHWXV010077534.1:0-18236 GCA_024586415.1 Phrixothrix hirtus
ATTCCTTCGGCTTGTCTTCAAGCCTTCAACTCTTCGTTGTCACTGAAATGGCGTTCTCCAAGGTCCCTTTTCAAGGTAATAATCAATGGGGGGGGGGGGCACATCTGGACTATAAGGTGATCGATTTGTTCAAAGCCGCAGTCACGAATTCAGGCTTGCGTTATTCCAGCAGTTTGCACGATTGCATTGTGGGGCAAACGCACGCCTCAGTTTTCCGCGTCCTTTATCCCGAATATTTTTTCGTAATTTGTGTCCCGTTGACTGCAGTGTTGCGTTCTTTAAAATCTATAAGTAGGGTGCCCTCATAATCTCCAAATATAGTAGCCATCACTTCATTTGTTAACTGATAGACCCCGAGCTTTCTTGGCGGTGCTTCTTCTATTCGCCTCCATTCCTTCGATTCCCTTTTGCACACAGGTTCATAATAGAGCTATGATTTTATATCCTGTCAGAGTTGTCTTCAACACGTCCACAGTGTTTTCTCCACAGAGCTCCAAATGGAGTGAGCACATTCAACCCGACGCTGGCACTGAACTGCTGAGAGATGTTTGGGGACCTACCTTGCACTAATCATGTCTAAATGATCATGGGGGATTCAACAAGCGGTTGTGTTTTGACAGTATCACCTTTTGTGCTATTTCTTTCATCTTCCAGCGTCAATCGTCTAATACGAAGTCTTCATCAAGAACAATGTTGTCAATCGTCACGACTTCCGCCGTTCTTCCTGTTCTAGCGTCATCTTCCAAGGACTCTTGTTCCATTCGAAACCGTTTTGATCGATATTTTACCACAGAATAAGACGGCGTATACCCCATATAGCCGATCTTTAAAGTTTCAAGGAGAAAAATTTTTTCGTGTTAAAAATTTGCTAGCAACTCATACTCAATTTTCATAACTTCGGACATCGTGATAAACGAATGATAGTTGTAAGAAAACTTGATATAAAATTCATTTTTGTTTTTTTCAAGGCTAATTAATAAGACTTGAACTGGTGTGTTATCAACATTTTAACGCGCTGCAATACCTTGATCTAAGTTAGACTGGCAAATTTGACTTTGCCCTTAGTGTAAGTTCGCCTACACGAATTGAAAAGCGAACAAAACGACTTCATTCATCAGTTCTAGGAGTATTTCACCAGTGGCAATTACATCCTGTTGAGTGTATAGTTTTGTTTGCAATTACATACCAAGATGTAATTCAACCATTTTTCAGATAACTACTGAATGATACGTCGAAATGCTTGAACGATTTTTAAGATTAACTTTTACACATACATAATTCTACACTTACCATTGCGATTTTACGTGATATGTTTGGTTTACAAGTAAAGTTCCTGTGTTTCTGGCAGTATCCCTCTTTTCTGAGTGAACCCCTTATAAAAGTGGGCGACACGTTGCCATTTTGTCAAAATTTGAGACTGTCCATTTTCTGGGGCTCTGAGATATTTATTTATATTAATATAATTCAAAATTAAAAGAAAGTTGGTTAAAAAAATGTAAATTTACAAGTAAAATTTTTTGACTAGGAACGAAACCTGAGTTTCCCATATTTTCTGGTTCCGATCAACTGTGTTTTAATAATAAACACAATTAAATGCTAAAAATTACTATAAAATTTATTAAATATGTGCTCAACAAATATATGCAATTTATTCATCTAAAATAAGCCTCATTGATTTGTTTTGAGTTATGTTAAAAGGTGCTATTTAAATACTCTTAAATAGGAGGGATATTTTTATTAAAATAAATGGGGTATAAAGAACATCCTCTTCATTAAATGTATTATTTTTAGTAGCTAAATTAGAATTAACTTGATTGTCGAAAATTGAGATTATCAGCGTTCATAGCTGCGGTTATAAATTAACTGGAAGGGTCTCTTGAATAAAAGAAGAGTTCTTATATTTGGTTTCCAATTCTTTTATGACATCAAATGTAAAATAATTCAATTTTTTTATTAAATATATTTACATTTACATTACATTAGCATTATAATATGCTACTACATCGACCGACAGCTAGGTTTAATGAGTAGAAAATTTATTTAATACATATTTAATTAGCTTAATTAATTGTAAGATCTGCTTATTATTAAAAATGTTATAAAAACAGGAATTATTTCACTAAATTATTTATTAGTTAGTTACATTTAAATTAATAAAGCTAATTAAAAAATAAATTAAATGGACGACAAAAATGAAAATAAGTACTCTTAACCTTCTGTAAAAAATAACTCACTAAATAATCATAATTAGGTATTGTCATTATCACGAGATTTATGATAGACAAAAACATCGATCATCAGAAGGGAGGCTCAAGAGAAATTAGGATTGTCAACTTTCTTTGGCTCTTGGCACAATGCTAGGGTATAAGATGTTTGAATAGACTCTTGGGTTACCTCGAGCTAGGGGCGTGTAGTGGTTAACACTACGGTCTAGCATTCGGGAGGTCTTGGGTTCGATTCCCATAGCCGCCTGTTCTGATTCAGGTTTCGAGTGATTTCCTGAATCAACAGAGACATCTCCTCTGAGGTAAATGCCGGGGCAGTATTTCCACTCATTCCTATCTTCCAATCTCCTTCCAAACCTATCCTTCCCTTTACCTATCCTTACTTCCCATTATTGGCTGAAGAGGGGTCTCAGATATCCCTAAGCAGCCCGCCCCTTTAGGGGGGAATTGAAATAACAATGATGTTCCTTTTTCCTTTCCTTGGATTACCAGTCATTTGAATTGAACAAAAACAGTCTTGACACTGGAATAACATGGACGCTTACATTTTTTCATATTTGCAAATAAACAATTTCAAGTATTTAGACTGTCTATTAGTTGTGTTCGCTCAAGTTTCAACCTATTTCTATACAGCTAATATTTATTTAATCCTTTTTGATGAAAATGAAATACTTCCAAATATTTAAAGAGGTACTGGTTATAAAATTTTAATTGCTTAATTTCAGTGACGTTGACAAATGTAAATTTATGAACACAATAAAAACAATCGTCCAGTTTGTACGAATAATAATTCTAAATTTAGCAAAGCAAGTACTGGGTTGAACTTGTGGTTGCGAACATAAGTGCTACTTTAGAATTAAATTATTTTTTCGGGAAATAATAATAATTCAAAGTTTGCTATCAATTATTCTTTCATAAATACAAATTAGGTCGTATTGCACCATATTCTGTCCATATTATACAATCCTAAAGTACCATCATTGAGAAAGAAATTAGCCTAAACATTCTTATACAGAGTGTAACAAACTAGTGTGCTATGCAAGAGCCTTTATGATAAAAAATTAAAAAAAAAGTTTATATGTCCTAAAGTAGTTCAGTATTGAGTTACAGCTACTTTCATTGCATGAGAATTTAATTTTGCATCAGAACCTGAAACAATATACAGGATGTTCTATTTGAAAAAATTGAGAAAACTGTGTCTGAAGTTGTCTATTTTTAAAAATTAATTCTGGACCCCCTGTATGCAATAAGGCCGTGGAATTTGAACAAGAATATCTCCAAACCTACAGTAACAGCTACCTACAGTAAAATTTGTTAAACTTCATATTTATGTATGTGGTGATTTTTTAATGAGAGGACGACACGTAGTTTATTTTACAAAAAAATTTATATCTTTAAAACCACTAACTGGATAGCACTAAGATTTATAATATGAATGACGATCATTAAAAGTCATGCCAAAAGCAAAAATATATAGGGTGTTCCATTTAAAAAAATTGAACTCCACTATATCACCTTTTTCTAGAAGACCCTGTATAATCAGAAATATTTTTAGAAAGTGCCCATTTACCTCCGGAACACTTCGTGAATATTTAAAATCTCTACCTATAATAGCACCGGAGCTATGGAAGGCCGACGCACTAATGCCCCACCTTGTATATATTTTTTTATTCCAGTATCTCCCACCATTCTCTTTCTTTTGTTGTATTTATTTGATTTTATTTAGTGTCTGGAACTCAGCTAAGAACAAATATAGCGTCTCACTTATGATGTCTTCTTTTAAAACTTATTCAACCAATAAAACGCTAGTCTCCCTATATTTTTGATTTAAAACACCTCTTGAAGATAAACAAAATTATCTCAATAGCCGCTGAAATTGAGGCCCGTTATTATTAAAGCAAAAATCGTATCTTTTCCAATTCCTATTTCCTTTAGTAAATTCGAGCCTCTGTGGGCTGAGTGTCATACTCATACTTGATTCCAGGTATCCCCATAAAAGCAAGTACCTCGCCTTCCAAGATGTCTCTCATCATTGCCTCACAGATAACAATCAGGAGCATGTATTGGTGATGAGATAATCGATGTTCTCTTAAAGTAGGTCTTACATAAATAAAGTCTAACCTAAAATTCCAGCTGAAACATTAGAAACTCTGTGTAAACTTCAATGAATCTTTAGTTTCCCACTATCGACAATTATTTGATTTACAAAACCGTTAAGAGTAAAAAGCACATTCGTCATTGAAACAAATATTTCTTTAGGAAAAGTTGATTTCTTCCTATGGTGTTCTTTTTTAGCCAGAAAACATTTTAAAAATTGACGGCTTTAGTTTGTATCCTACAAACAAACGTCCATTACAAAACATGTGCGTTTTTGCTTTCAGTACTTTTGTCATTTAACCACTGGGTGAGGGAAAAACTGATTTTAAGCCGCCATTTTGCAAAGTAGCATCTAAAATATTTCGAACACAAACTTTGTATCTAATATATTTATTAACGCGTGTACCAATTACATACTTGTGGCTGAAATTGTATATTTTTACTGTGGTCAGACTAGAACCAGAAGTTACCATTAACGTGCACTTCATAATACAAAAATTGAGATAAACAACATTTTAAAGGACAATGATAGGACGGTAATATAAAGTACAGAACGTACAGATTTTAATTACTTCTACTTAAATGTTATTATACCATTTATTATACAGAAGTTTACATTATATAAAGTATGCATATATTATAATAAATTACTAAATTAACGCTGTAACTTAGTATTTGTTATCGTTACCTGGAAAGTCAGTTATTATTACATAAACTAATTATTGATTCCAAGAGTAGCAAGTACTTTGAATATTATGATAGAGGTAATCGTCTGTAATGAATATAAATACAAATGGCAATTAAAGAACTTACACCGTCCTGAATTTCAAATTTAATGAATAATAAATCAGCAATGTTAGGCATAAATTTCAATAAGTTTTAAACAAAGATGCAATTCTTTTTCCTATAAGCATTTTCAAGTATAACTGCTGTAGTGCAGTCAAAAACAAAAGGGGCCCTGCAAAAAATTTCATGCTATAGAAAGGCCCTAAATGTAGGTTATAGATTTAAAAACTATTTTATAGAAATCTGTAGTAAGGAGCCCCTTCGGCGTTTTACAGCAATCACAAAGTTACTTTTAATCATTTATGACATGATACTATGGCAACGTCAACTATTCTAATTCAAAATAGGAAAGGTATGGACCGCTATTGTAAATAAACCATATTATATTATTTTATAAACTTCTGGACAGCAATTTGAGAATTGAGAACAGAAAAATTAAACTAATATACACAATGATTGCAATTTATAATCATGCTTAGCATGATTAAGCTGGCTTTGCGATTGCTGCAAAACGCCTACGGAGCTCTGATGAATTCTAAACAACGAAACCCTTCAGTTTTGTAGACTTTAATTGTACGCTACTGTAATACCTTTGCATCGAATTTATTTCCGTAACAACTTTTCGCTTCAGATTCTCTCTGCCACAATTCCGTCTGATTCTCTATAATATCTTTCCGAACGGCTATTTGCAGTCTTGCATCAAAAAATGTAAATTATGTTAAATCTTGGGAGTTTCCTGGATCACTAGTTTCAAATCAGGAGAGTCCATAGTCTGACATTATTAAATTGCAACAACTTACGACTTCAAACTAAAATGTAATTCTAGGATATTCCTATAAAAGTTTAGGGGTAATACAAATTTTACTTCTTTACAAAACGCAGTAAAATTATTTACAAGAGCTTGCATAAATTATGCGTATGTATAACTTAGATACTTTGAAGTTATTCTGATAACAATTGGTAATCAATTTCATACAAATGGCTGACAAACATTTTTATTAACGATGAAGTCAGTAATAAGTTTGCAAATAAGATTACTAGTGATTTGTGAAATTTAAAAATATATTAAAACGACGGTGTTGAGTGATTTTTGTTTTAATATAGTACAATTCGAGATGTCTGCGCAACCGGCATATTTTAAAATATTAGACAAAAATAATGTTCGTATTTTTACAACATAAAACATCCAAATAGTTGATTTAATTCTTTATAGAAAAACGAAGTGAATTGTGTACAAGAAGTAAGATGGTATAAAATAAATGAAACACCTTGTGTTGTAACATTTATTTAGGTCGTCGGTATTTAATGCTTAGCGTGTAAAACCCTATCTATGTATCCGGTGTGAAAACACGTCTACAAAAACCATATTTTTATATCTCTGTACGGTAATGCGTTAATATAAAAGTGTAACAAGAATGAAATGTGATAATGGGTGTCGCGTTGTTTATTTGTTTGTTTTATGGCTGAGGCTTCGGGATGCGGAAATTCCTTTGAGCCTCTTGGACTAGAACTGTTATATAGTTATTTTACCATTCCTACTAAAATGTTGTCGAATCTGGGGGAGTTCCACTGTCAGTAGGGATTTTTAACGTGCCACGGAACTACGCCTTTACTTCCCTATTCGAGAAGAATACATGTTTTTTAAATGTTTCTCCGTTGTAAAATTTATCGCCCTCGATCGGATTAAAACCCGCGTTCCTTGGGTGTAAGAGCAAACATGCTAACCACGGGGCGGGCTTACTCTTGTCATACGATATACAGCATTAACTTGGTCGTATTTCACGGAAGTCATCATGAAGAAACTTTCCACCATGGCGAAATTCCCTCAACTATTTATAAACAGTCCTCTCTGATCGAGCTCTATTCCCGAAAGAATGGTGGAGACGTAAGCACTGCTTTAGAGTCAACGATGATTTAGAATCTTTAAAAAAATCATACTGCGAAGATCTACTTTAGTAAACAGGTTCATTTGACAAGTGAGATGTTACAAATATGTCAATCATTTGCAAATTCTGATTTGCGTAGTTTATCTAGTTCAAGCTGTATATCCTTATTGCTAAGTACTATTTTGTATCAAAGTTAGCAGTGACATTGGTTTTGACTCAGTCAATGGAATTTCCTGTGATATTTTTTCGGCTGCTGTGGAATGTTGCAGAATTTTTAAATTATAATGAGTTGTAAATTGTAAATAAAAGAGTTAATCGAAATAAAGTTTTGTTTGAATATATAATTTTCCTGTTACGCTTTACCGTACGTTATTTTTTATTTTACTCCCCCCTGATTACTTTTTTATGTGCTCTTAAGTTTTAAATGTTTTGTTCATAAAACAAGAAATATCTAGAGTATTTTTTTGACCGGCGAAACGATATATTACCTTTGCGATGTCGTACAAACAGGATTACTGTGACTAATTTAGTAAAATAGATTTTAAATGATTGTTATAAGATGAAATTAAAAAATAACTTTATAGAAAGAGAGAGATTCGCCTACACAACTTTAACAAGATGTGGGAGGCACACGGCAAAATATGGGGTTTCGGAGAGAGGGAAGTGGAATATAAAACGATAGACAATTAACAGTAGTCTGTATTAAGCATCAGTCGGTTGTGTCGTAAACTAACCCCGCATATCCAAACAACAAAATATATATCATACTATAATTCTCGTGCAATATAATTCACCTAAAAATAAATACCTCTCTGCTGAAACAGAATAGCCCAGATATAGAAAAAGGAAGTTACATATTCAAAACAAGATTATTTGTTTCATGTGAAATGGTAAGTGTATAAGGATTAATAATACATTAACAAGAGTAATTTATATCCCGCATTGGATATATGTTATAAACTTGCCTTTCGAGTTTAAGGCTAACTTGAATTTTAAGACTATATTTGGTCGTATACAATTTGAGCTTAAACCAGTAAAAACGTTGGTACCTTGACGCACGCTAGTGTAATTTAACTTGATTTGTAAATTTATATAAACACTAAGATAATGATGTTGACGGCTAAATTCTGGATAATACCAAATATTAGAGTAAAAAATTACGTTAAAGTTTATAAGGACGCTACAGATTACAAAAAAAAAGGAAGAAGCCGGACAGCTTTACTTTACATCCATCTCATTAGTGGATCACATATAATTGATATATGTATATATATATATATATATATATATATATATATATATATATAACAACTAATGGCTGAGCCATCTATTACTTATATTAGGAGGTATTTTAATATAAATAATATAAAGAAGAAGATTCCTTCTAAAAACGGCACGAATTTTAAAAATTAATTCGGCACAAGTGAAAAGCCATCAAACTGTAAATATGAACAATTCTAAGACTTCTCGCCAAAAGATCTTTAACCTAACTAAATAGGTAAAAATATAAAAGTTTGCATTTCCAAACAGCGTGACACAGCACCAGCAGACCAGTGGTTTCGCCCTAGTGGGGCCATCCAGCACTGATGAATGATGAACGAAACGTTGTGTATATTGGTGCTAATTTATGATCACTCCATATATTAGTTTTTAAATGGAATCATCCCGCATATTATGCAACTCATGGCCTGCGGGAGGAGAATTTGCAGGTCCAAACGTGTTTACTCGAATTCTGGGAAATTCCGGTGACCTCGAAATACAAGGCCAAAAAAGTGGCTTTAGAATGTAAATTCCAAGAATTACTAAGTTTTTGTAATTTTCCACAATATATTGGACTTCCCCATATTATTTAATATCAGTTTTAATATAAATTTAATCTCCGAATATATGTAAATGAAATCTTCATTTAATCATATCAAATCCCATTTACTATGTAATTAATAATATTAACTAAAACTAGTTTGAAATGCAATTCGTAATATATATTACACAGCATTGATAAATCAAAATCAAAATATAATTTAGATACAATCTATACTTTAATCATTTAGAACGCCAAGGAAATGAAATCTAAATTTAATTAAAAATTTTATTACGCGTTAATGTAAAGTTTTATATTACAACTGATCTGAAATAATATGGGGAAATCCAATACATTGTGGAAAATTACAAAAACTTAGTAATTCTTGGAATATACATTCTAAAACCGGTTTTTTAGCCTAGTATTTCGAGGACACGGGAATTTCCAAGAATTCGAGTAAACAGGTTTGGACCTGCAAATTCTCGTTGCCGCAAGCCATGAGTTGCGTAATATACAGGGTGATCCTATTTAAAAACAAATATAAGGAGTGATCATAAATTAGCACCAATATACACAACGTTTCGTTCACATAATTATAAACCATCATCAGGTATTACAAAAATCCCTAGAAATCAAAGATGTCCGACAAAAATAACAAGACTTTCCCCAAATTCAAATATTCCCGCCATAAAATCAAAGATGGTGACCGCTAAAACCCAATATCGTTGCCGAAAAATCCAAGATGGCGGACACAATTAACTAGATTTCCCGCCAAAAGTCCCTAGATTTTCCACCAAAAGGTTCCAGATTTCCCTTGAATTCCAATATAGTAAACGAAATTCCACCATTTTGATTCAATCCGCCATTTTAATATAAATTTATTTTGACGCACTCTGTATATTTATTTTGACGCACCTTGAATATTTACTTTGAATCGCTATGTATATTTTTTGAATCACCCTGTATGTATTTTTTGGCGTCATGGGTTTTCCCTAGAAAAAAAAACTGGGGAGGGGATGTTCTAGAACCCGTTACCTCTATCTACTAAGGCAAAATATCAAAGCTTTTATTTAAACAGTAATTATCAATACATTTAGAGGTATTTAATTATCAACTGAAATTTGTGGAATTACACATCATTCTATTGCTATGGACTTACGGTCGGCCAGTTACTTATTGTTAGCTACAGTAGATCAAGTTAAAACAAATATTTCACAATAACACAGTTTGTACGCGTTTTTTGTCGTGCATACCGAGATGGCTGTTAACATAACGCACCGTGTTTTTGAGACACCCTGTATAGCGGATGTTTAAACTTATGTAAAAACTATTCGAGCAATATTTAAATTAATTTTACATTTCCCTTGTTTAGTTTAGTTTTTATTCTACTGATAAATAATATTTATGACTAGTTTGTCATCATAACATTCTTTAGATATTGGAGATGTCTATTTTGGAATTAATTTTCTTCAAGAAAATATTCAAATATCATTGCATAATTTCTTTATTTCACCATTGGATTATTGTGTGGTGGTCGTTGCGGTTGACATTTGAAATTTTTGAATTACTAGAGAAAAACGATTTTTGTCATCTTTGACAGGCTGTAGCTTCTTTATTCATTTAAAATGTAAATAAATAGCAGTTGTTTTTGATTGCAGCAACAATCAAATAACATTTTAAGTAAATTGCAGTCTTCTAGGATGACAATTGTGTTTTTATTTTAAGCTATCAAAAGTGATGCAATTTCGTGTACATACATAAAAGAATCCAAATATCTATAAATTTATAGGGCGTTTCATTTAAAAATCCGAAGTTGACTTCATTTATGGCGAAACTGGAAGTAACAAAAATAAATCAAAATACTGAAAAATAACTACCATAAAGAAACAGAAAATTTCATCTTCATATCTTTGCAAATAAAATTTTTATAAAAGCTTAAAAAAGTAGCCTACAATCCAATATGGCCGCCAAACTCAAAGATAGCCGCTGAAAAATCCAAGATGGCGGTAAAAGTAATTAGATTTCCCACCAAAAGTCCCTAGATTTCCCACCAAAAGTCCTCAAATTTCCCCTAGAATTCCAAGATGGTTGACGAAATTCCGCCAGTTTGATTAAATCCGCCATTTTAATATACATTTATTTTGACGCACCCTGCGTATTTATTTTTAAACGCGCTTAATGTAATTTTTAATTCACCCTTTTTATATATATATATATATATGTGTGTGTTTCGTAATGGGTTTTCCCCAGGAAAAAAAGTGGTGGAGGGATGTTCTAGAACCCGTCATCTCTATCTACTTTCCTTAAAATTTTTAAACATCTTTTAATTGTGCACTTTTGTAATTTTTTTAAAATAAAAACGAATTGTTAATATATATACGCTATTTTTTGTACATGCATTATTGAAAAAGAAAACACTTTTTAAGTAACTTTCACTTTTAAAAATGTTCTACAATGTTTTAAGCCGTTTTTACAGGATGTTAAATTTTATACAAAATAGTTCAAAATCAAAATAGTAGACAAGTTTTACACGAATTTGACGTAATTTATATACAGTAATACATATCCTTTTTACAAATTAATGTGGATCAAATAGGCTTGCTTTAATTTTATACATACTTACTAAAATCAAAACATTTCAATTTTAGATAGTTAGCATATAAGTTTTTTAACATTAATTCATAAATAATTATAAATAATAAGAATTAATTGAAAAAAGTAAATATAGGCGATTTAAAAGAGTACGTTCTATTAGTTTTCATTAAAACAGCTGATGGCTATGGACTCGATAAAGGAGTAATGTAGTGCGATATTTTGTAAATAGAAACAAAGGAGTATTTGTTTTTAATCGCATTCTATAGTAAAGTACAGTCAGTATTCATGATAGATTTGGACGGGAAATTTACCAAATTATTTTTCGATTTAGGTAGACGTTTTTATTATGACGGGCCTAGTTCAGTGGTAAAACAATTCTATAACGATACTCTGATGAAAAATGACATAATTTGTATGATTTAGGGGTTAACTAAAGTTCAGACTTTAGTTTAAATTTCCCTTCGTACGTGACTTATAAAATCGTACCTACTTCAACGAAGTATTTTCTTTTTCTAGGATCTAAATTTACAAGGATACAAGCAGTCTGTTTCTAAAATTAATAATTTCTAGCTTTACGTATGGCACAATTATTAATTACGATATCTTTAAGGGAACAAAAGGCGCCGTCTGCTATGTTATAAATAGTTTTGTTATTTTAATTTTTACGTGCAATATTGTTTTAACTTGTATGATGATTTAGATAATTACCAACTTAATTGCAAATATTTTGTTGACGAATGATTAATTATTATTGTGATTTCATTAAAATAAATAAAAAACTGTATGGTTTTTCTTACTTTTTTAACTTACTACAATCATGTAGGCTGCTGCCTCTCAACAATTGCGATCGTCAAACTAGCCACATACAATACATACGGTAAATGCAATGATTCCGAAATTTTTGCAGAAGAATATTTGCTGTTATTTTATTATAAATTTATTATCAAAATTTTCACTACATTTAAGTATATTTAAATATTTCTTTATTGCTGTTTTTTACTTTTTCATTTATGCTAAAATTGCTAACTTTATTGGAACGTCTATCTACCTTAGCTTTGTTATTATGTTTATTCTAAAAAATATGTATACTCTTTACTGTAACGTTTACCTTCAAGCATATGTAATTTTTTCTGTAGGAATTCATATTGAAATTCACAGAGGGATTTTAATGTTGAAATAAACGATATATTGAAATAAAACTAAATCTACGATATTAAAGGAAAATAAATATCATGTAATATATACTGTGTATAAAATATTTTGTAATATTCCAATAAAACAAATTTTCAAGGCAATTCCGAAAGCATAGTCATTTTGAAAATTAGTATTAAAATTATATTTATTAGAATAAATGAGGATCACTCTTAAATCTAACAAATCGAACAACCTGGATTTTGATTATAGAAAACGTGGACGTTATACGATTATAATGTTTACGCTAGCAATGTATAATAAAGAAGTTCGTTTGTAAAAAGTAAAATTTATAAAGTGTAATTACGTTTTAGCGGATGCTTAGATTTATTCCATTCGAAACCCTATTTTATTTTCATTTTTTCAATTCAGTATAAAATTGGATTTAATTTAATTTTGATATGTTAGGATTACGTGTCATATCAAGTTACATCGTTTGTTAATAATTTTTAATTTCTGAAGTCAATATATTGTGTTTAGCCTTACGTTATTACTAGCTATTTAATGTGTGTAACATATGTTTCGGTTAGTATTGCCAAAACTATAGGAGTTTCTCTGCGGTTGATCCAACGATATGTACGTTCGCAAATAGCGTTGTATAAGCATTATGTAAAATCAAGCTTCGTACGTTATAGCTCCAATTTTGACAAATATTTCCGATTATGAAGATATCTGATTCAAGTTATTTTAAACAGGGGCTTCCTGTCCTATTTTATTACACCGATTTCGAGAAACTGGATTGCACTATTGTTGTTATATGAACTGCTCACACCGAGCTAATCGCACATCAGTATTGCTGCATCGCAGCCTCTAATTTATATTATGATACATTTTGACCTCTCATAATAAAAGTAAATTAATTTTTGATTTTAATTCAATCCGCAAAAATAGAGTGTGTAACATGTTCTCAAATTCCTGGCAGGTCAATGAGCATCTACTGGGAGACTTTGTATGTTGCTTGTCGTCTTGAGATTTTAAAATCAAAATGAATCTAAGGCAGCCAGAAATCAATTGTCATGGTTTTTCGTTTTTTTGATATTTTTCGAAAATGATATTCCATGTATTTGTTTCTAGTTTCTTGTATGGTATAAGTAATAGCGCCGCGACTAGGGCAAATTCATCAAAGAGGATGTTATATACAGCCTCTGGTATGCTATACCAAGGATACATGCGAACAAACAATTCAGCCGTCTCCCTGGGATAGTTCTAGAAACTAAAACACTGATTTTGATACCGAGTGGTGAATTTTAGTACAATTCTTAACTACATACTTATGCGGTAAGCTGTTAAAATAAACAATTAAACTTATTCACATTCGTTACTAGTAATCTAAATAATGGTGTTGCAAATAAAGTGCAAGGGGCAAATTTGCAAGCCTTGATTACACTGCACAATTTAATGAATTTAGTTTAACTTTGAAATTTAAATGAAATGAATGAAGAAATATTACCTATATAGATGCGTTTTCAAACAAACGCTAGTAAGATTTGAATTTTAACCTGAAAAAGGCTGTAACATGAGTGTGCGTTGACCAAAGAACAAGTCACAGAAGAATTGTGTAAACAAATTATCGCAGTTTACGGTGAAAATGTTTGTCAAGAAAAACCATATACAACCTGATACAACAATTCAACAGTGGACAATCGTACATTGTACCTAAGGACCATCAAGGTTGTCCCGCGAAAGTTACAACTGGGGCCACATTACAGTTGTGCAGGAGATAACCCGTACTGTTCGCCATGTAATGATGCACAATGCAGTTAGTAGAATGGATTGTTCTAGTGAAAGTCTATGTTTCTAAACTTACATTAAGTCTGCGCAATGAACAGCATGAATTTATCTATGTAAGCACCTCATGTAGTATCGGATCAAGAGCGAGAGAGAAAGAGAGGGTGGGGTGCTTCATCACATAAATTATAAGCCCCCGCCTTCGAAAAAGTTTGGTTGATTCCAACAGCACGCTAGTCTATGCTAACCGTATTTTGAAAGTCACAAGGCGTTTTATTAGTAAGATTCCGGTCCCATCCATGGGAAAGCTGTTCATACTACCTCATTGTGCCATTTTGTGTGACCGAAAATGCCCTGATTTCCTGAGTTCAGGAGTGATTTTCTTGGATGACATTGACTGCCTTCGGAAGACCAAACACGCAGGAGTCGTTTGAAACGTGAAACATTTACTGATTTTCATTTTTAAGCCTCTATAAAAAATTGGATAAACACCGTTTCAAAAACGATGAAGAGGTTCTCGACGAGGTTTTGCGTTTGGCGACGAAACCTAAAATCTTTGTTTACTGGTTTTCAAGCACTTGTCAAACCATGGGATTACGTCGAAAAATAAAAAGAAGATTAGTCGGGTAGTAGTTTTATTTTCTATCCAATTTTGTATACGGAGTGTGCTGGATATAAGGACATTATTTAATACACGTGTACACCGGCCCTTGTATGTATGTAATCGTCAATTTTTGCCTACAAATGTTCCTGACTGTGCTTTACTATGAAACGTAATTAAAACATAAATACTGCTATGTTTCTGTTTACAAAATACCATAGGAGTATTACGTTTAGTATTTATGTAGTTTTACGAGTTCATGGTCATAGCTGTTTTAATAAAAAATAGTTGAACGTATTCTTTTAAATCGCATAAATTTGCTTTTTCCTATAAATCTTGTTAAATATAAATTATTTGTGAATTAATTATTAAAAAGTTATTTGTTAATATCTAAAATTGACCTAAGTTTTAATTTTTTAGGTATGTAGAAATTAAAGCCCATTTGATCCACACTAATTTGCGTAACATATATGTATTATTGCATACTTTACTATGAAACGCGACTAAACACAAATATCGCATTGTTTCTGTTTATATCACATTATATTTACTACTTTATGGAGTCCTTGGTCGTCAGCCCCTTTAATAAAAAATAATAGAACGCATTCTTTTAAATTACCTAAATTTACTTTTTTATTTATGAATTAATGTTAAAAAATTATTTGTTAAATATCTAAAATTAAGATGTTTTAATTTTAGTAGGTGTGTATAAAATTAAAGCCTATTTGATTCACATTAATTTGTATAAAAGTTATATATTCCTGCAAATAAATTACGTCAAATTTGCATAATACTTATTTACTATTTAGGTTAGGTTAGGTTAGGTTAGGTTTATAAAATTAAAACCTATTTGATTCACATTAATTTGTATAAGTTATATATTCCTGCAAATAAATTACGCCTAATTTGCATAATACTTATTTACTATTTAGGTTTTGAACTATTTTAATAAAATTTAAATTATACACAACGGAATTGATTATAAATATTAATATTATTAGGACATATATCATAATACAATTTACATTTAAACGGACGGCGATTTAAACTTTCATGAAATTAACGCAAAGGTTTATAAATTTAACATCGTGTTACAGCTTAAACATTGTAAAACATTTTTAAAAGTGAAAGCTATTTAAAAAATGTTTTCCTTTAAATAATGCAAATGTACTGAAAATTGTATCTATTAAGTTAAGAACTCGTTTTTATTTTCAAAAATTATAAACGTGGACAATTCAATGGCCACTAGAAGTTTTAAGGAAGATAACCGAAGCTTTTATTTTAAACAGTAATTATCGAATGGGTATATTTAGGGTTATTTAATAATCAATTGATAGCGAGTTCGGCTTGCTGTACTGCACTAGGAAAACTACAAAAATGTTCCTTTTTTTGTAAAAGAAAAATTACTAATGTGCACTGCACTGGAATAATGAAGCAAGTCGAACTCGCTATGAGATGTGTGAAATCGTATATATCATATACAGTCGGCCAGTAACATAGTGTTAGCTACAGTAGACTAAGTTAAAAGGAGGGGCCAACTGAAAACATTAATTGCAAATATTTTGAAAAGTATGCAATTTAGGCACTGTTGTTAGCGTAATGGCAGGATTTCGCATATTTATATTCATTTATCCACGCATAATGCTACCGTATTGAAGTACAATAAAATTAAATAATTCTAAAACTTCGAAATGAAATATAAACAAAAATTTGGAAAAAGTGCATTTTGGACCACTCTTTTTTTTATTTCCAACCACTAAGGTAATACAATTATTTAAATTGTTAATTTTAGGGATTTTAGTGTAATAAATGATTTTCATTTACTTATAATCTAATTCCACATTGTTGCAATTTATAAATGAATAAATCGGTGCTGTTTATAATGCATAAAGTAGGGCTACTCTGTAAAATATTTGCAGGCTTTATGGAATGTGATGCATTAAGAAAAGTATAAATTATACTTTCACCGTTTTCATAGTCATATACTTAAAGAGAGTAGACGGCACTTTATCAACATTAGGTATCTTTGATTGTGTCTATTAACTCAACTTCAAAAAGCGATTACGTGAAAGCCATATGTGATATAATGTAGGTACGTGTTTATAGTCTATAATTTAACCTAAAAGTTTCGTATTTATGTTCGGACTTCGATTAAAATTGTCACTTGAATTTATAACTCGTTATCCACTCTCACAAATTATAGGTCTATAGCAAATTCCAACATTTTCCATATTATTTATATATTCCTGTAAACATATTCCCCTATTATGGATGTCTAAGTATATTTTATAATTTTCATACATGATTATGCTGAATTCGTTAATATTAATAGATTTATTTTGCGTTTACAATATTTTTTAACGAAATGGTTTAAATTAATCAAGTAACAAAATGTTTATGAAGTAAAATTGAATCTCAATTTTAAGCAAACTTCAATTAATTATTTCTTTAAGTATCCAAGAGATGATCAATTACTCTTTAAAATTGTTTTTGGTAAATGAAAATTAATGAAAATATTCAGCTTCAGTAAATTTAAAATAATTTTAAACATAAAAGTAATAGGTTAGTTAATTTGATAATGATCTGCAGTTTCAGTTAGGCTGCCCTTTTTACTTATGATAAATTCAATTATAAAGTAATGTTTAATATTTTTAATATTTATTTAACGCAAAAAGATAAACGGTATACATATTTTGTTTAGCTATAAGGCTATAAGAAAAAATTTTGATAGAATCTGATTTATGAAGGTTTTGTTGTTGGAATTTTCTATTTTCTTTGGAAACATTTAAAATCATCAGGGCTTTCAACATTTTATTCATTTAAATAAAACAACATTAAATTTAAATTAGGTTGTTAAGAAGGTGGACACTTGTCTTAATAATTATGGATAACTAAATTCTTTTATTTTTTATTATATAACCGGTGTTAACTGATTAAGTTGTAATTTTACTGCAAATTAGGCAACACACTATACAATTTATTTGATGGACCATATAAAGGGATAAAAAACATCATCTACAGGAAAATTCAGTAGAAGCAACAGGCGATTTAGTAATTACTCTATGCTAAAATTATTTTGGGAAAGGTTACAGATCATGAAAAATCTAATGATGTAGATTTTGATCTAGTTTTCTATTTTTTTTTACAGTGAATTTTATACTACTATTAAAATAATAAGTATTGGCGGTTCACTTTCAAACCTTGTATTTTAAAAATTAATAAACCGAGTTAGATCAAACCAAGTTTATTTTAATAACAGTTAAGTTTTGTATAAGTATGCTGAATTTCAAAATTTTCCAAAGTTGCATTCGCTGGTAAATGTAAAA
>JAHWXV010077553.1:0-10283 GCA_024586415.1 Phrixothrix hirtus
TATATATATATATATATATATATATATATATATATATATATATATATATATATATCGAAGATAAAACAGCTTTATCAAAGAGAAAGAAACGCCAGAGAAACCGATGAAATTGAAGTAAGGAGGTTTATTGGACTACTTGTTCCAGCAGGTGTTTTTAAAAACGGACATCAAAATGTGAGAGATTTATGGGATCAAAATGGATTTGGAATTCTAGTGTTTTATTCAGCAATAAGCTATAATCGATTTTTGTTTCTTCTGAGATGCTGCAAGTTTGATAACGTTCATACCAGACATGTAAGGAGAGAAATCGACAAACTTGCAGCATCCAGAGAAATATTTGAAATATTTATATCTAATTGTGAGAAATATTATACCCCGTACATGTTTACCACAATAGATGAACAATCGGTAGCTTTCCGCGGAAGATGCTCTTTTCGGCAGTATCTACCAAATAAACCTGCCCGCTACGCAATTGAAATTTTCTCACTTACAGATGCAAAAACTATGTATGTAAAAACTATGGAGGATTATTTAGGTAAACAATTTGAAGGGCCTTACAGGCAATCCAATAAACCATACGATATAGTTTCACGACTTACTAGGACAATTGAGGGAACTTCGCGAAATGTAACAGCCGACAACTGATTTTCCAGTTATCCCTTAGTAAATACCTTACTTGAAGAGAAATTAACATTTATAAGTACGATGAGGAAAAATAAAAAGAAATACCTGTAGCACTTTTAAAAAAGGTCGGGAAGGAAGGTCTAGTTTATTTGCTTTCCACGAAAATATTACTTTAGTATCCTATATACAGAAAAGGAATAGAAATGTAGTTTTAGTTTCAACCATGCATCATCATAAAACTTAGACTTTTTTATAAAATCGAAATTTTATTAATAAAAGCTTTTACTAGTTATTGGGAGGCTATGTTTATTCACTTTTATAATTTACGACGTAGTTGTTTACATAATTTGGTGCTGGTTTGAAATGTAAAGATTTAATTAATTAATTAAATTTTAAGCTGCAAAGAATGTCCACATAGTAAATCGTAAATTCCATTACATTACAAGGTGACTTTTTGAATAGCTTCAATGTCCCGTATCTTGTTTAAACTAGAAGATATCACAAAATGGCCAAAATCATTTCGGTGATACGCAGGTGGAACCAAAGTGACCCCACAAACATGGTGATTTCCCCACCCCTACCCCTGAGGGCCACCACACTTTGAAATCTTAAATTACAACCCTCCCCTTGCGACACATCATTGGAAAGTCATTAAAAAATACTTTTCATTGGTGTCATACAAAGATAGACTAGGATAACACAGTAAAATGTTATTCAATAGTAAACTGATCGGCTAGTGTACTCGTAATTTAAGAGATAAATTGATCCAGTAGGTAAATGAAAAAATGCGCCAAGCAATGTAATTAATTTATTTGAATTATACTTATGTAGTACAAAATTAAATTAAGTGTTCAAACTATCCACCATTTTGTACTAAACAATAAAATAAACGCTGCTCAAATGCACACCTCACGTTTGCAAACACTTTCCTTGGAATTGAACGGCATTCCCTGATTATTCAATCACGAAGATCTTCCATGCAAGCAAGCTGTTTTGTACACCACTGACTTTAAATGACCCCCAAAGAAAAAAATCAAGAGGTGTAACATCCGGAGATCGTAGTGACCATTCTAAGGGGCCTCTTCTTCCAATTCTCTGTTGCGGAAATGCATCATTTAAAAATTGACGAAGAGCAGCGGAATAATGTTGGAAATGAATTAAATTTTCATTAGAATTGAGGTTTCCTTCAAGAATGCGTTGAGTTTCACTTCATCTGTGATAAGAGGTCCGATAGTATTCTGTAGCATGTTCAGGTAGATACCTCCAGTTAGATCTTCTTTGAGAAACAGAAGACCCACGCTTGTGACTCCGAAAATACCTGTCCAAACGTCAATTTTTTGGGGCCACTGGGTATGTCCATCACGGAAACGATGCGTTCGACTAATAGCAGCAGTTGTGTTTATTCACTCTCCCATTTATAAAAAACTTCGATTTGTCACCAAAACAGATATTTTTCACCAACTCTGCATTATTGTAAATTTTCTCCGTCATTTCATCAAAAAATTGAAGTCTTCGGTCGTAGTCGTCTTTGGCCAGTTCTTGCAGGGTTTGCATCTCATAAAGGTGAAATTCATTTAACTTAAGTGCTCTTTCTATCGTTTCTAGCGAAAGTCCTGTGGCAGTCGCTGCTTTTCGAATTGAAGGCATTGGAATTTCAGCAAAATGACCTAGCACTTCCATCTGGGCAACTTCATCTATTAATTTTCGCCCGATTCGTTTTTGGTTTGCCACTGACCCAGTTTCTTCAAATTTCTTTTTAACTGATTTTGCGACATAGGTATTACTACAATATTTATCTGGATGCCTATCATTAAAAGCAGCAACTGTTATTAACCCAGACAGACCCTCAGAACCGCGAATGAAAATAATTTCCACTCTTTCAGCTAACGTTTACGCCATGTTGTGCAGTTACATGAAAAGACTTTTAGATACTAAGCTTTGATGATGTTAAATCCCAAAAATGCAGTTTTCCTGATTTCAAACATTTTCTTGGCATTACGGACAGTATTGCCTTGACAGAACAAATGAATTTGTTTGTCATTTACCTACTAGATCAATTTATCAGGTAAATTACGGGTACATTTTCCGATCAGTTTATTGTTGAATAACTGTTTACTATGTTATCCTAATCTACCTTTGTATAGCAATGTAAAGGATTTTTCAAGACCTTTCCAATGATGTGTCGCAAGGGGAGGGTTGCCATTTAAGATTTCAAAGTGTACGTCCCCTGGCGAGTGGGGTATTAATGTCGCCATGTTTATGGGGGTTACTTTGCTTCCTCCTGCGTATGACCGAAACTGTTTTGGCAATTTTTTGATATCTCTTAGTTTAAACATAATACGACCTATTGAAACTTTTCAAAGGGTCACCCGGTATATACCGGATGCGACATAATTTTATGTCGTAACTTCAGGATGTAATATTTTGTGCAATTTTAACCCAAAGAGACTTATTAAACCAAGGTCGTAAAACTAACAGTTTTCAGGAAAATATCACAATTTATTAAATAACTCGAAAGGTAGAGAAGATAAATTCACCAAATCATGTTTATCTAATGGGCTGGAATGAACCTTCAACAGCATAAATACTGGTAAACCAGTGATGAACATAAAGGGGTACGCGGTTGTATAAACTCTAAAGAACAATTCGTTTTACGACTATGGTTTACTAAGAATTTTTGTGCGAGTATAATTTGTTGGAGCATGCTGCCTGTCGGTTCCGGGGTGACTTGTCAGAGGATTAGTTCGTGCCTTCTAGTTTAAACTATTGAAGCCGTAAACGTGTATTTAAAATTCTTAAATCTGTCTGACTCTTTGCTTCATTAATTAATTTTATTTCAAATTTTAATTGCGATGCTAAATTCACTATGTCTTTGTCTAACCAGAGATTAAATTAAATATTCATTTTTCCGTTCATGGTTATCCTAAAATTTGTTTTCTTAATTTTTCCTTTAGCTTAAGTTATCATTTACGATGGTTAGAGGGGATTAAAGGGTTGCCGAATCATTGTTGGTAGGCAAACAGGAAGGCGTGTTACTTTAATGAACTTATAACAGTTTCAACGGCTACGTTATGGAGTATTTTATTTGAAATAGGAATTGATGCAAACATTTTTACTGGCTTAATTGGTTACTTAGCAACAATATTTACATAATTGATTATTAGTCTAACTTTTACTAAGGTCCAAGAACCTCCGGTTGTTTTTGTATCACTCTCATAGCGTGTCGCCAAGATATTTCAGGCCTCACAGAATTTAAGATCACCTATTTACATTGATTCTAAATCTACAGGATATTTCTAAAAATTTAGGGATCTTACTTTCATTAGTTTAATTATTTCACTAAACTTTTAAATACGATTAAGCTTCTTTTCTTATTAGTTGCGTTATTAGTGTTATTATGGTACCGTTTTGTAGTTAATTTTAAAATCCCCGATTTATTACAATTATTATTACTAAAATTATTATGTGGATTAAAATATATACACTATTATGAGTTTTAACGATTATTTGTTTAGTAATTGTTCCTTTAGTTTTATTTCCGGCAACTTGTTATTGCTGTATTTCATTTAATATTCAGGAGAACTGTTTGAACACTGCACCTGCCAGCTTCCAGAAATCTACAGACTTATCATAATGCTGAGATTCTAAGCACATAGCATTTCCAATATATATAATACACTTGGCTTTATATAATAATTTTGAACGTCTACTTTTACTACTGTATGTAACTTCAAATGTAAATTTTTATATCGATTTACCGGCTGTTATCATTTATGCTGATTTGAGGTTTTATTTATTGATAGTTTACAAGCACGTGTAAGTGTAAATTACTACAAGCATAAACTAGAACCACTTATTCTTTACTTTTTTCTATTTGGAAAGGTAGCTTAGAGTGCACCCGCAGTATGTGCTTGAATTCCGATTGCTTCCCTAGAAACTGTAAAGGGAAGAGCTAGTCGGAGGTAACTTCAGCATCTTCACTTCTAAATTTTTATATATCTTATCGTACAATAAGGAAGAAAACGATCTTTGAAGTAAATTGAAATGCAGTTACAATAATCAAAATATTTGAATTGCTATATTCAGTGAAGGAGCATGACTTATTTGGCGCATGTTTGGATCTAGCAATCGCCTTCTCGGTTGGACATGTTTAAATATATGTAAGTATTCAATTAATTTTTATATTACCAGGCTTCCTTGATAAGTTTTACCGGTGAATTAAATGAACCTGGATCAGTAGTGCTACTGCAATTAGTTGATTTCTGGAACGTGCTAGTTTCGGAACACTAATGAGTGGGACCTCTTGTTAATCACGAGTACGATATCTTTCGTTTATTAGTAATTAGGGTCCGTTGTTCGTCATTAGTACAAATATCTTTTGATTTCTCAGTTTCTTGCGCAACTGTTAAATGAATGAATGTAATTCCAGTCGTGAATCACGGAACGAAATGCCTTTTATATACCATTTATGGTAGTAATATAGCATTAGTGTGTCTTAGTAAGCCACATAAAGTTCATATAATAAATTTTGAGGAAGAAATCGCACTGATTCAACTTAGAGATAAATAGGGAATAAATACAAACGGAAATTTACAATTATTTTACAAAATTCTTAAAATTATTAGATACTAAATTTAAATCTAAAATTTTCTCAGAATAAAATTAAGGATTGACTTTTAATTACACAATACATTAACATTCACGTTGAACAAGAATTGTATGAATTTAAATATCTCTCTGTAAGTACAGTTTCAATTGGTCGGTTGCAATCCATATACGTGTCAGAGAGATTATGATTCTTCACAAATAACTAACATAAGGATTTTTACGTGTGTGCCAGAATTTGTAGTCTTTTACTTCTGAAATCAGTGTGGTTGATATTTCTAAAGCAAAACCTTTTTTCTTCAGAATTCTAAATTACGCACTACGCCAACGCCACGAAATTAATTCCTTAAAACCAAAAATCTGTTTTATTATCAATTTTATGGCAATAATAATAATAATGATTTTGGTACTAATTCCATTTAAAAAAAGTATTGCAAATAACATGATATAAAAATTTTACTGAGTACATTTAGTAAGTGTAGGAATCGGTGTGACAATTTTATTGTCTTATTACAAAAAGAGGAACTTATATAGTACAAACAATATATACGACGTAAGTTGTAGGCTAGTGCTCTACTATTAATTTGAAAAAACTCTCAAGTTACTAAGAGTGAATTTATTTTGTATAATATTCGCCGTTTGGCAATTAAAAATTATATTTAAGGTTATAAACGATATACTACGACGACTTAATATAAATCAATTAATTAAATAACAATAAGTAGAATTATTCAAAACAAATTCTTGATTAAAATATCTTCAGTGAGAGCTCGTTCAATAATTTTATAAATTTTATAAATGAGTAGAATAAAATTGTAAGTGGGTGTAATCAATAGATTAATTATTTCTTAAGTACCGTCTGAATACAAATGGTGCACTTCTTCAAACAATTAACTTAGTCAGATTAGTTTAATGCCAATTTGGTTAATAACACTCACTCTCTGTACCATTGTATAAAAGCATACTTTTAGCCAACGTGATCATAATACTTTAAACAGAAACATTAATTTTTAGCTTAGTCAGCAACACTTCTGCTTGATAATTTTATAAAACTCTTAAAACTGAATCGGCATACATAACAACGCGAAATAAGATATAATTTATGGAATCTAGAAAAATAAAAGTGGACGAAAAGTTATAAAAAATAAAAGTCCTAAACTCGAACTTGTAAAGTATAGAATTTATTTTACAGTAATGTAGTAAGCAGCGCAGTTCAATTCGGATTTCAATTCCAAAGAACTAGAATTTGGGTTCAAACTGTCTGAAATCTCGTGTAAATTAGCGCCACTAAAAACAAGGAACAGAAAAAGGGTGTCATAAAAACACCGTTTTATGCAAATATTATAAATCTGTGCCTTCAGTATACTAAGCACCACAGATTAAGGTTTGCTATTAAGGGAGAAAAGACCTTTGTAACTACATAATCTGATTTTAGAAGCTTAAATTAACCACACAATATAGGAATATCTGTTTAAAGTTTTAGAATACTGACGAAATAAAATGTTACTTTCTAATAACGAACTTCTATTCTGCTAACATAAATTCGCAATCAAAACATGAGTATAAAAGGCATAATCTCTCAAAGATTGTTTTAAATTTGCCGTTTGCCTACTAGTGTTTATATACATATAACAATAACAATAACAATAACCTGACTAAAAATCAAAAATCTTAGCCTTGAATGCCAAATTTTTATTATTAATTATGTAAAGAAAGTTAACAAGATTGTCCCTAAATTAAAACATAATTCCAAATTTTGTTTAATATGCTCAACAATAGTTGACACCAGAAAGCTGATTTACATCGTTTCTTTATGAATACCATGCTAAGCTTACAATAAACATAGATTTATGGGGATCCCAATTGCGGTCATGAAACGTTGTTGGAGAAATCCTTATGAATTTAGTGTTCCAGTAAACGGCTGATCTTTCTAATTGGAATATTACGTAATCATTGATAAAAGTCATCAACGTTTGTCTATAATTGATTATTAGTGTGCTTGTAGATTTTTGATCACGTTTGAATTCGATTTCTCCAATTCATTTTTAATCCAAGATATAGTTCCTTACTTGAAACCTAGCGTATGTACTATCATCGTCAGCCAAGTTTCCTAATCTGGGGGAGTAAAGGCTAAGGTTGCTATCACTCCGTATTTATTATATAATTACTACAACGTTAGCTAATATCTTATCTACGATTTAATAACTTAAGAGACATGCAAGTTGTTTGTTTTTAGCTTTTGCTAATACACCTGTATTTATGTTTCATTTCTAGAGGTAGATTGCTAGCGTCACATATGAACTTTTCTGACGTTAACATTATCTAGTTTTTTAACCCTGCACTGGTGGTGCTCATTTGTATAACGCGAGTGGTGGCGTCAAATCTAAGAGACCCAAAATTTATAGGGTTAGAATTAATAAAATATGAAATATTTGACTATATTTTATGACTATGTTTTTTTATATGGTTTTTAAATATAGACATCTTATTGGAAATTAAATAGTTTTTTATATATTCACGTAATTATTAAAATGCATAAAACTAGTATTTAAGTTAACAAAATAGATAGTGCTCACAATAAAACAAATTTAATTATCCTAAATTTACAAAAACAAGAAACATATAATTTTTATCTAAAATTACACAGCACAAACAATTAATTAATACAGCTTCTGACAACTATACACAATTAGAGAATCGAAATTCTGCATGCGATATCAAACAAATTTTTTATAAACTTTACAAAAGTAGCGCGTCTTACTGTCCTTTAAGCAGAAATGACATCGTTTTAATATATTAGGAGTGTGTGAATTTCCTTGAGGAGTTGAGACGATGATCCAGTTACTTCTTGTCTTCTTTCGCGGACTGATAAAGATATATTTTCAAGCATAGAGCGACGCTTCAGTTGCTGGTCAATAATTTCTACTGCTAATTGCTTCAAAAATATTCTTCTGGACTGATTAGCATTTGAATTGTTTGCTACAAATGCAATTTGGGCGTTTATTCCTGCCACATTCATAAGAGAATAAAAAAGTACCATGGACCTCCTTGTATTTCTATCTACATTCCAGAGTTCATCAACAGTATCAACACCGCCTTTAGTAAGATTTGAAAACGTTGTCATGGAAGGTTTATGTTTGTCTCCTGTTGATTTATCTGTTTCATCATCATGGTGCATACTAGATGCTAGTATTGCATTTCTTCCTTTTTTTGGAACATACCACAATATTGTAGTATGTTCTTGGTATCCAAATATACTTGAACTTACAGCATGTTGTTTTGTACTAGTAAACTCTAGAGAAAGCTGTCTTTTATTTCCTTGTGCTGTGCCTACATATGTTAAGTTATAACAAGAACGAAGATTCGTAATTAGTTCAAAACTCGTAAAGCAATTATCGCCAGTTATGTTTCTGACAGTTCCTGATATTAGACGGAACACAACATTAGTAGGGTGTTTCTTACATGATATGGACCATCAGGCTGTAAACCAACATACGGTTCTAAATTTAATGTATATCTCGTTCTTGCATCTACGAGACCAAATACTTTCAAACCATAGTTGTTCGGTTTCAACGGGATACATTGTCGGAATCCACATCGACCACGGAAAGCCTCAAGCTTTTCATCGATGGTTCCATTCTCGCTGATAGTATATGAACTCTGATAGTTATTTACAAAAATTGTGAATAAATCGCGTATATGAGCTAACTTATCAATCTTCTTCCGATCATCTCGTGTGTCTACGTCATCAAATCGAAGATGCCGTAGTAAAAAGAGATAGCGTTGTTACGACATTGATAACCAAAACATTTCAATGCCACTACCGTTTCTTTACCACAATTCTCTAGTACTCAGGCGATTACCTTACAAACATCCTGCTAAATATAATAATCCTAGCAAAGCCTTTATTTCAATTAAATCTGTGCCTCTAGGAGAACGTTACTTGTTTTACTTATCCTTCATTCAATTTACGTATTTATTGGCATTTATGACTATAATATTCAGAATATCTATAGAAAAAAATAAGTTCCAACAATCAGTTGTTGACTTAGCCTACTTTGTATGCCCTTTTACAACTGGCATATGTATAAGCAGATTAGATTTACGAGTTCTTACATCCTTTTGCCGTCTATGTTTTATCCAAAGTGATCCATCTTTCCTTACAAAGCTAGGAATTCGGGGAATTTTTGCCAACAGTATCCCTGAACCGTCCAAATCACTATCTGATTCTTGTTGAGTATCAGAACCAACTAAATGTTCCTCAATATTGTCTTCTTCACTTTCAGAGCATTCATCATCACAAAATTCTTCTGTGTCTGATTCTGGTTTATCTAGCAAACGAGATAGGCGAGCTTGTTCTAGTTCATGGTTCAAATTCTAAAAATGCCGTGTTAACGGAAATGCTTGTTTATAATTGATTTCGTTTGAGTTTCAATAATGAATTTGAATATAAAGTGTAACTTTGAAGCATTATACGTACATAGATATAAACATAAAAGAAAACTTTGATGCTCACAATTAGAAGTCTTATAATTTATTATCTTGGTACACGGATTACTCTTTAGCAATTGTCAAATTGACATAAGAAAAACTTTAGAATAAAAATATATAAAGTTGAATGTCAGGCAAGATATTACTAATTCTAGTTGCCATGTTAGAGTTGGATAAATAATCGCATACGGCATTTACTAGAAGGATCACGCTTCGCACCAAAAATAAAAGAGAAATTTCCGGCCGGCTCTAGTGCCGCGAAGGCTAGGGGTTGGGAGTAGTTACTTATAAAAAGAAGATAGTCGATATAACCATCGAACACAATATCATGGTTGTCAGGTACAAGTTTCACTCCCAGTGTCGCTGAAGGAAATCCTAGACTCGCTGCTGATGAGCACCGGGTGGTCCCGAAACTGGTACGTGATCGCACAGGAAAAGACCTGAAATATCTAGAGAAAGAAACGAAATTGGGCGCCACACACTTGTAATTGAAAAACGCTAGTGTCAATCTCGACGCACAAGAGTGAAAACGTCGTAGATTAAATCGGCGATAAAAGTTGGAC
>JAHWXV010077604.1:0-10877 GCA_024586415.1 Phrixothrix hirtus
TAAACTGTAGTAAATAAATATCAGAGCGCAAAGCAGCAATTCACAGGTCCCAAAACGTAACGAGCCTTCGCCATCTTCGGCGGATGCCAGTAAAAAAAAGTTAAGGTAAACTGACTTGGATGATAGAAGTTTTGTCCTTAAGAAGTCGAAATCATCGCCTTGATGCTGCGGAATAGACATTTCATTGCGAAACCGGTGATCGTCATTCTAGGGTCGTAGAAAGGTAGAACAAAGGGCGGTTCTGGTATGGAGGAGTAGCAGATCGACCAAGTTGAAGGGAACCCTCCAAAGCGTAACCTCGGGCTCATCCTGAAGCAGTCGGCGGTGTTACAAACATACCATCGAAATCGCAAACTTAACGGGCATTTTAAATCCCATACTTAAAACAGTAGAAATAAATAAAGAGAGAAAAATCAGTTAACCAACTTTGTACATAACCGAGGGATGCCTACTCACCCTCACAAAAATATAGGTGTTTTATCCAAAGAAGAAGAATAAGCTAAGAATATCGTCGAAACTAGACGGAGCGAAAATAACAGAGTACGTCTTCCGCAAAGAACTAACACACTATCCCTGACGGTACGCGATGTGAACAGATAACGACATTCGCGAATACAAATTGCAAAAGACGGAGTTAGGCAACCCGAAGCGTATCGGGAAATTAAAAACGCGAAAGCAGACGCAATTCGAAAAAATTAATCGGTCTCAAAAAGGGACCGTTACATTGGTTAAACGTTTTCACCACATTGCTTACACAAGACTGAGTTATTCCAAGTCTATTTGGATAAAGTTGATTAAATAAATTTCATACCTCCTCCTGCGTTCTTTTACGGTCACCATATCCGACCATCATCAAAATCTGAATTTTATTTTTCGCCTAAAACTACCATTTTATCCTCAAAACTTTTTAAAAATGTTTCTAAGAAAAGATACTGATAAAATTTCCGTTCTTAAGATAATCTGTTTTTTTTTGTTGTAATGTCATTAGATTACCACGACCAAGTAAATTTTTAAATAAAAATATTAATTTGCAATAAATCTGTAATTTCGACAGATATACCTAATAAACCGTATGTCGTTGAATTTGTCCTAAAGTGATCTATCAACATCCATAAAAATTTACAAAGTGTTCTATTTAAAAATAAAAAGTTGACCATACTTGTTACTTACCCTGAATAACTACGTGAACGAAAGTTCTTCCCCTAAATTTAGAATTTTTTACTATATCGACCAGCAAATATTCGTAAAAAGTAATAAAACTATTTTTAAGTTATTTGCAATATTCCAGACTTTTTTGCCACCTGGTATAAAATTACATTAACTCCTGCTACGTACGTTACAAACACTTAAAGGACGTCTTATTCAACATTTGTCCGTTCTCTGCAATAAGCACCCTCGCACATAATGGCTACTCCAATATGTTGTAGATTTTGATTTCATTGAAATTCTATTAAACAGCCTAATCCCACAAACATATTGTTCCTGGAGGCGATTGTAATCAAAATTACTTCAAATATTGAAAAATAATAATTTATCATTATTTGTAAGTATTAAATTCCTGTATATTCATTCTTAAGTTCCGAAGAAGGAGAAATTTATCCCCGTAACGTTATTTATGTAATAAAATATTTACAATTTTCTAGCTACATACTTTAATAAATATTGAAACAAACTCTGCTTGCAGGTAGGTAAAACTTTTAAACTTTTAAACACACTTCAATTACAATTAATCAATATCTACTAACCTATAATCAAAAATTATAAAGCGATAGTCATTCCTAGAAAATTAGTGGTCGTAGAACCTTCGTAGGCTAAAATTTTCATAATTTTAAAAAACCAAAAATCACGTGTTTACCATTTGAGTTGTACACATAAGAATCTCTGAATTTATAAAATTTAATTGAGAGAGCTATTTGGGCAGATACGAGTATTGGATATGGAAAGCGGAATGATAATTAATTCCGGGAGGGGACGATGTAACTTTGTTTTGCAAATTGCCTTTTATGGACTTTGTATAGCCAACAGCGGGTTGGGCCCTGAATTTCTCGGTTGGTGACTGATAACTTTTTGGCTTTGTACTAACGTCCATCGAAAGTTGTGACTTTCAATATTGTATTTAATAATATTCACGTTATATCGATGTGCGTATCGGAATATCTATTCTACCATTTTTGTTTGGTTTAAAAATAAAAGATTAATTTCTAATAAAATAAATAAAATAAAATAAATTTAACATCTATTTGCAAAATCGCTATTGTTGATAAATTAACTAACGTGTTTAAATAACGGCACTACCAGAACTATTTGTGTATTTCTTAATTTTCACTATCTTTCGGATAATAGAGAACATCTCTTTGTAACTTCGTAAGAAGTCGTTACTAAGATATGCAACTCGGATACCTGTTTCGACCTAGCAGATAATCACACGAAAACTAGTTCATATAACAGCCTTTTGCGGATACCAGCTAAATTTCCCCTCAAGCAAACACACAAAAGTAGGGAGTGAAAGTGGCGTCGCAGATAAGACTTCATTTTACTCACGCAACATGGATTCCAATATTTCTTTCAATTTCCATTTAAGAAATTTCAGAGAATAACTAACTTAGGACAACGTTACCTACCGAGGCTGTCTTTGTTAGAACTGGGTTGTATGAACTGAAATATTGCTTTGGTGCTGGATTTATGTGTGCGTAATCCATATCTGAGTATGGATCCTCCGGTAATGCTATCAAATTGCCATCTTCGGCATGCGTCCCAGACACAATGGTCACTGGCATTGCTGTTTGGTAGGAGTTCTTTGTAATAGCACAAAAATGTTCACTTTGTAACGTTACATCGTTACATGTATATTTGTATATACATTAGTAATTTAATTACTTTCAATTTATTTCATTTAAAAATAAAATTTCATTATATATTCATTTATATTTGGTTGTAATATTCTTCCGAAAAGTGGCAACATTCATTTTCAAAAATAACAGTGACAACGTTGTAAATATACCAACGTGTTTGGCTAATACGCATTTCAATCTTTTATAGAGATTTGTGAATGATTTTGAGGCTTTGTCTTTTACACCACGTGCTAAAGAACCGACATCGATTAAACCTGTATCAATCTTTCAATGCAGATTGTAATTGCTTCCTTGAAATAAGGCATTTCTTGCCGATTGGAAACAAACTAAGAGAACAAAGAAAGTTATAATTACCAAAGAAAAAAATGATCTAACTTCGAACGTTTGCAATCATATTGTATTATTAATTAATCTTAAACAATCTAGGTAATTATATCTATATTTTTATTTAAAATTTATTTTATTAGATCGTATTTTAAACAAACTATTAATACAATCTGTTTATTGCAAAGGCCCTGGAAAAAGACAAAGCCTCAAAGTCGTTCACAAATCTCTACAAAAGATTGACATGCGTATTAGCCAAACACGTTGGTAAATTTACAACGTTGTCACTGTTATTTTGAAAATGAATATTGTCACTTTTCTGAAAAATACTACAACCAAATATAAATGAAAACATGATGAAATTTTCTTGTTAAATTAAATAAACTGAAAGAAATTAAGTTACTAATGTATATACAAATATACATGTAATGATGTAACGTTACAACTTATGGAAAATCTCACACATTCTGAAATATTTTGTGCAGTGTTTCAGTTTTTCATTTTTGAGCGTCATTGAAGATGTGCCTATCTGCGAAACTGTCAACTTCATTGCAAAACTAGACACGTTGCCTTAGCGTGTTTACTTTTTACAAAGTATACCACACACTAGTTGCAGTAATCTTTTCGGAATAGTGCTCATAAGCTTCCTAAATACTATCCGCAAAGGAGTTCTGGAGTTTCTCCCGAGATTCAGTATGTATGTATTCCTCGTTCCGGATGCTGTTGTAAAGCATGCACTCCCACATCCAGTGTTGATTTTTAGGAAGCCTTCGATTTTTATTATGTGGTTTTTCTTCAACCTCCAGTGGTATAAAACAAAGACAAGTGTAAATAACCCAATGAATTTATTATCAAAAATTAAGTACAAACACAGTTACTATTCGACATAATCACCGTGAACATTTAGACATTTTGTATACCTGGGGACAAGCTTTACAATCCTCTCTTCACAGAATGTTGCCGCCGGTGAGTTGACGTTGGCCTTGACGTTCTTTTGAAGATCGTCATTAATCTCTAACCTAGCCACTTTTTCGCTTCAGGGAAGAAGTGGATGTCTTCAGTTGCGACAGACTTGTGTCCTTGTCCCACTTCACCGTGAACATCGGTTCGGCCTTCTTTAAATTTTTTGCACCATTACTCATAAAGTATTCACCGTATATCCGACTTATTATTTGATGAATTTGGGTTGCTTGTAGAAACCGAATTACACTATGCAGCTTGCACTTGGCGTGAAAGTCAGTCGTAGTAGCTATGATTACTTTCCTGAAACTCATCTCACAATAGCGTAATGACGTTGAAAGTAGAGGTGGTTATAGTGAGGGACGTGAGCATATCTGCCTCTTGCCGTTCGATTAACTGTTTATCTGCACAATCAGAGGTTGACACAAGTCTCATACAATTTTATTCCTAGAGTAATGCGAAACTGCTGAAAATGTGGTAAATTTGCGTGATCGCATAGAAACATAAATACTTTTCAAAAATGAAGTTTATTTTTCAACATTATCCTTAATTTGGTCCAACATCGTTGGAAGCCTTTTTGCCTTCACAAATATGGCTATATTCAAGTTCTGCAAAATACTCGTTTATTGCTGATATTAACTCCTTGTTTGTGCCAAATTTTTTACCACCAACGTATATTCAGTTTACGAAATAAAAGGAAGTCAGGTGTTGCCAAATCTAACGAATAAGGAGGGCGTGACAATCGTTCAAACTTCAATTCATCTAATTTTTTAGCAACGACGGCACTTTAATAAGCGGGTGTGTTATCATGATGACACAGCATTTTCTTTCTAACCACTCCTGATCGTTTCTAAGCAAACGATCCAAAAAGGATTCTTTTTCCCTTTTGAAGGTAATCTACAAACAGTATTTTTTTGGTATCCCAAAACACACCGACAAAACTGACTTTTCTGTCCTTGGAACCGGTTCTGCTTGTTTAGTCTACATTTTAGATTGTTGTTTTGGCTCAAGAGTAAAGTGGTGTTTTAGCTGTTGAAATAAATGACAAACCGGTGCAAAAATCACGCTCATCTCCTTTAAAAAATCTTCAAACTTTTGAAAGAAGGTCAACAACGAATTCAAATCTTCTTGATCGGTACCCATTTTGCCGATAGCTCTTCCATATCGAGCTCTCTATGCAAAATACATGAGATAATTACAGTTATCTTTGATATTTTCAATTGTCGATTAATTAATCGTGGACTTATCGAACATTTCTGAAGTCGCTGATGTTTTTGATCGTCCACGCGAGGTTGCCTTCCAAACTTGTTCTTCCCCGTTTACATTCGTTATCCTATTTTTGTACAGCTGTATATGAAGGGCAACATTTGCCCAACTTTGCTTCCATATCATTATGAATTTCAGTAACGGACGTGCCTTTTGTATGAGGTATTTAGAAACAGCTCGATGCTCGCTAATGTCTATTGTCAAAAATCGCTGATCGCGCATATTGCACAAAAGAACCAAGGAAACACTGATTTTACATTCAAATCAATTTTATTAATGAAATAAGTAAGCATTAATTACACTGTCCTCTATAAGCGATCGTGCGAACTATTCATCCTAATACCTCCAAAAAGTTCTCTCTATTCGATGTTGGTACCGAATTGACTACAGAAACTAACATTCTTCCTTTTTAAGTTCCACCTTTCATATTACACATACACGATTATGCTTTATGACAGACAATTACTGTACACGTATAAGTTGACGTATCAATTCTTGCTTCCCAAGCAGAGTCAGTTCATTGATAGAATCGATGACGGTATCTTTGAAATTACTCGATCACTTAATTGCCTATTTTAGACAAGTACCCTTGCAAATAGCATGAGCCCCACAATCTTCTGCCTTAAAACTACTGCAAAACGTCATATTTACTACACAAACCTCCCCTTGTGATAGGCATAAGAATTTTCTGTAATATACAACATGTTTTATCTATTTGCGTATCGAAATGGCCTTTTTAACACGGAATATGTTATTTTAAAAGGTTGGTAGCATTATTAACTAACCTTATTAAACGTCAAAATCGAATAGAAAATTAATAAAAGCTTCATATTCAAATATCAAAACGTCAACATCACAACTATCACTAAAATCCCTAAATTAATTATATCACAAAAGTGCGTTTTTTCCTAAATTTTTAGCAAATAGATAAAATAGTATAAAAAACTCGTTTCATAAGACGTTTTATCACATTTGTTCATTAGAAAACTCGCCTCTACTAGGCTCATTTTATAAACTTGAGCTCATGTGATAAGACAGATTTTAAACTTTTTGCCTCTCCAAAATGATTTCTCTTCATTTTCATGTGCTCTAATAATTTTTACAGATATCTTTCACCACACTGCATTATATTGTAAAAAATTGTTTCGATATTGTTCAATTTCACTTCGCTCATTTAGAACAGCAAGTTTTTAGAAGCATTTAAAATGAACATATAAGAATCTCACACCTAGCAGCTAGTAAAATATTATGTTAGATAGATTACTTAAGAACTTGCTTTTGTATTAAACATAAAGATCACTGCGTGCACTTTTATCAAAAAGCAGAAAACTAACCTAAAATTAAACACAAGCTGGTTAAAATAATAAATTAGTTCATTTAAATCATGCTTTAGAATTTATTTTAGCAACTGATAAAAATTAATCGAATTCTCAGATTAATGTTATTCAAAGTGTAAATGCTAAACGTACCTGGTCTATTGGTTCCTTTAAAAAACATTTAAGCTTTTCTTCTTAATAATATACGCCGGATCCTTACCACAAATTATCGTTGACAGTATTTTCTTTGTAAAGAAAACTATATTTAGAAAGTTACATTCCGTTTACCCTTCGATATAATAAAATTAAAAGTTATATAGTAATCAGCAACGTGTAAAACTAAAAATGTTTTATCTGATACTTATAGTTTTTCTTAGTATTGCACAATTAGGTAAGTTTTCCTAAACATCATCTTTTTCCACACCTAAAGTTGAAACCAACATTACCTAGGTGTGACTCGAAACATTCGTCCTGCTGTTCCTATGTTGGACGGAAGAATAGTAGGAGGCGAGGACGCTGATATTGAAGATTTTCCTTATCAAGTGTCTCTTTTACATCAAAGTAGTCATCTTTGCGGAGGTTCTATTCTCAGTGAAACAAAAATTCTTACTGCTGCGCACTGTACTCAAGGGTAAACTAATATATTAATCACCGCATATATACGACGCTAAAGACTTTTTCACAGATTTTATGGGAATCAGTTCGAAGTTCGTGCTGATAGTTCTCTTATTGGCCGAGGAGGTCAGGTAATCAGCGTAAGTCATATTTGCCAACATCCAGAGTACAAGAGCTGGAACTATGACAATGATGTTTGTGTTGTCACTCTTTATTCGCCGATTCAATATAGTAGAGGAGCTCGAAGCATTCAACTCCAAGCAGGAGGCGTAGAAGTACCAAATGGAATCATAGCTACCGTTACCGGATGGGGATCTCGTTACGAGGGCGGTCCTACTAGTACCCGTTTACAAAAAGTTGAAGTTCCAAGAGTGTATGATTACAATTGTAAAGGAATATACGGACATCACGTTATTACGAAGAATATGTTTTGCTTTGGTTATGGGATAGGAGGAAAAGATACTTGCCAAGTAAGCATTGAACATTTTTCTGATAAAGCTATATTTGTAAATATATTACATATAGGGCGATTCTGGTGGCCCACTTGTTTATCGAGGTCTACAAATTGGAATTGTTTCGTGGGGTAAAGGTTGTGCTGTGCCAAATTATCCAGGTGTTTACGTCAAAGTTTCTGAGTTTCGTAATCACATTGATAGTTGTTAATATTACATAAATTGAAATTTAATGTAGTTTACAATTTGTAATAAATGAATGCATTTTTAAAATCTCTATAACCTGATAAAATTTCTTCAAGTATTTTATAAAACCAACTTAATGTGAACGAACCTCATGGTTTTAGAACAATCAAGTACAAAATCTTTTTGTAATCATATATAAATCACGAGCCGCCAATTGACACTTATACCTTAACATTCTTTTTATAACCTTCCTATTCATTATTCATTCATTTACTTAGAACCCTTGAAGCTGAAATTAGATAAAAACTTACAAACATAAAAGTTGAGTAAAGTCTCGAACCACCTGAAAAACTGAATCTGAAAATATGACAGGGTGACCTCACAAATAGTCCAAATAGAAGCTCGGATCTAAATAAAGGACAATTATTCCATCATTAAATCCACATCCCGAAAGAGACCAAATATTACAGTTTTCTGTAGTCCAAAATATTGTAATTCAGCACTTTCCGCAGTTAGTATTTACCGAATAGTCTTAAGAACAGGTTGATTCTCGAATTAATTATTAAAATCTTTCAAAGTAAATGGGTAGACAGTTAATGGTATTCACTAAAAATAATTTACAAATTAAAATACAGTATTATTCTACGATAAAATAATAAAAGTAAAACAATTTAAATAAAATGAAATCACAAGTATAAGTGAAAATAGGTCGTGATAAAATACAAATAAACTACAAAGTGCTCAGGTGATTTAATTAAATCTGAAATACTTACCTATAAAGAACTTAACTATGTCCCCATCGATAATAAATCTGAACATAAAGAATGTTATTGTGCATTAAATCCAAGTAATTGTAGATATGCGAAACTACAAGATAATTAAAATTTTAAATTTCAACTAACTATAAATAAAGCAATGCAACTTTGTACGTTTGAAGAGCGTTGAAAGGTCTTCAAATTAAGAGACACTGATACATAAACACGTTTATTTATGAAGTAAAGCTTAAACAGTTAATTGTCAATACTTTTATGAACTGAAGGTTTCTAAAACATTAATTTAATTTAAGATGGAAACATTTTGTGAAACAAAATGCTACGAGTTGCTAATACTGGGACAATATAGTAATAAAGATCCCGTTCGTGACCTATCAACTTACCGAATGAAGTGAGAAAACGTGACAATTTACACAAGCTTATTTTATTTTACTTTAGCTATGTTAGAAATGTTAATTGTTCTGAAGAAATGCAGATTGGGAATTTAAAATTTGAAAAGTATATCAATTATTTCACGATCTATAAATAATTAACTAATTTTAAATTAATGAACCAAAACTGAATTTTTTTAAATACAATGTAAATTACGTAATGATCCTACAGATAAAAAGATTGTACAATATAAATAACAATAATTATTCAATTTTGCAAACTAATAATGAATAATTAATTTTGACTTTAATTAAAAGTTTAATTTTTTTATTTAGTTAGGAAATTTAATTTATTGGGCATGTGATTTAGTCTGACTATTACGCAAGTATTTCAGGCAAGTTAATTAATTTTATATCAGGTGAAAAGTCATGATTAGGTGTATGCTTAGTTGCATTTAGTTAAGACTGTGACTGTGGTTGCTTGAACAATTGAAACTGTGGTTGGTTTCTCCAAGTTGTTTCAAAACACGAAAGGTAAACACACGTTCGGAGCGTGTATTGTGTATTGAATTACGTTAATACGTTACCATCCTATCGCAATTACAGATTATTAGTTAAACAGCATATAAACAATCGAGTATTTAAAACTTTGAAGCCTGAAGCAATTTTCTAGCGCAATTATAATTTTCCATATATATTTGACGATCCCTAAGCATACACAATTTGTGTAAATAAATATATGAAACAAACATAATTTTACAAACATTTTAATAAATTTTGAATGACACGTTCCAACTAAAATTGGAAAAAACAATCAATGAAGGAAGGATTTGCTCAGCGAACCTAATATGCCGAAATAACATAGAAAGTTGGTGGTGCATGAAGATGTGCGTATATATAAGGTCTGTCCAAACATTATTTTATATAGTTACAAATTTTAAGTTTATTTAAATTTTGTTAATATGTAAGAAAACATGTTACATTATTAAATACAGATTTGATTATTCTTTATTCCAAACTCAATGTTAAATTCTTATGTCTATTCATAATAAGTGGTTGATTTTACTAATATACCCAATTAGTGATAGAATATTTGAAAATCCGAGGTTAAGTAACCAAAACTATCTGATTATATTATGTAAATTCACATCATGAATAAATTTTAATTATGATAATCAAAAAGTTAATTAAATAAACCTTTATTGTTAACAATTTTGAATTTGAATCGTGAATACATCATTTCATAAGATCATTATTTTATTTTAGGAAATTATACGTTGACAATTTTTTGAATTTTAGTTTAATATATGTGCAAGTTTGTTTTTGTCAAATATGCAGTGAAAATATTCCTACAAAAGTAAGATGTATAGTACATTGCATGTATTTGAGCTGTAACGTGGCTAACAGTTTAGTGGTAAGTTGTATTTGAATATCAAGAAAGAGGCAGGCAACTCAAAGAGCAGGAATAAAAAGAAAAAGTAAGTACATGGTTAATACGAGTTATACACGAGCATTTTAATACCAATGTAAATTGAAACTTAGGCAACTTCATAAACTTTACTTAAATTATATTATATTATATTATATACAGGGTGTAAAGAAAATAACGTTCGTCCTTGTAACAGGTGATAGAGGACATCAATATAAACAAAAAAGTCTCACACAATAACAGTCAAAACGTAACGGTTTTCCTAAAAAAAATTAGTAAAGTCAAAACTTTGCCACAACAAAAGTCAATAACGAATGAATATTTTTATTTGGG
>JAHWXV010077609.1:0-16051 GCA_024586415.1 Phrixothrix hirtus
TTGTGAAATAAATAATTAAATATTTAAATAAATTAATGTACATAGTTACTTGTAATTTTAGTGAAAATAAATAAACATTGTAAAACAATTAACTAGTTTCATTACAATATCATGAAGTTAAACTAACGAAACCCCGGAAATTTCACGGAGCAACTTAGCGTACAAAGGTTTTTGGATGGTCTTCAGCATTGAGAAACACGGAAAACACTGGGATTAACCGGCTAAAATGATCTTAGAAAGGTATTGGCCCACACAGTACCAATACAAACGTCTAATGGTCACATAGAGGTGTAGAGCTCGGAAGGGACAGTTTTGCGGGTAACTATCATAGAAAGACCAAATGGACCAAGATTATGGCATTAGATGAACGTATAATGAGGGCATATTCAGAAACACTGTCGACATGGTTAGCGGCCTTACTTTGAGTTAAAAGTTGAAGAACAACTCACTAAACGTACAACTGTTAACAACGACCAATGGAAAGTCGAAAGGTATGATAAGACCAAGAAAGTTAAGAAGTTGTATTCAAAGTATGAAACGTGTTTCGAGATGGTCCACTCCGCATATGAGCAGCAACGACCAAACTCATAATGTAAGGCATTTATGTGACAGTCAATAAACAGAGACAAGCTAAATATCACATGGTGGCAAGGTATGATTTTGGAAAGTTGACAGAGCAGTCATAGGAATAATACCATGATTGTAGTCTATTACGTTTAAAGTTTCTTTATAAATGTTATAGATCTGATTAAGCGAGAAATTAACAAAGTCAAAGAGGCTTTAATATCAGTTTAACAAAATTGATTGTTGTGCAGATACGACCATTTCTGTTAACATGGCAATAAATTGTTCTTCATTCGCAATCAAATGGAATGGTGGAGCGCATGAATCCAACTATGAGAAAATATTTGTCGCTAACAATTTCAGACTATCAACCAGAGTAGAATCTACCTCAAAATTTATTCGTAATGGCGTATTGGTCAGCTATACATCAGACGGTAGGTGGGATTCCAGCCAGTGTTGTTTCCCTGTAGAGCAGTCTACCTTATGCTCAAACAACGCTTTGGAGTTGAGTAAAGCATACGGTAGGGAAGGAACAGCTGAATACGTCGACAGAATCTGAGTTCTATACACAAGAAATTTCTAGCTATCGAATGAAGTTCCAAGTATGAGGTAAGTTCTGAAGCTGAACAATTGCAACACAATGACTTGCTGAGGTTATCTCAGCTATTACGGCGAGGTTCGTTTCCTAAACCCAGACTAAGAGACTGCTTAAGGAAATATTGGTTAACTCCGTATGCTAGTAGAAGTGCCTACCAAGAATAGCCAACAGTAAAACAAATGCCGGACTATGCTGATGTGCAAAATGTGGAAATCAAGGGTAGAAGACAATCGTTCGATGATTTCATGGCACTTTACTCGGGATTACTTAAAGCCTACTTCAGTGTTACCACTGAATGGTGCATAAATGTATTTAATGTATTAGAATAGTTCATTTTGGCTCATCATGTTGCCATGTGTCTTTAGCTGCTTCATGGTATGGCTCAGAATTTGAAAATGATATGTCATCATAGAAGAGATGCGGCAGAAGTTGGGAAGTCATGCCATCTATGCCGACATCATCGCTAGGGTAGCAGCAACTAATATCCCGCTATGAACGCGGGGTTCTATCAGAAGCTACGTTATGAAGTACAGTGGAAGACTTTAGGAAATCTAAAGGAACAACGTTGTGCCACTGTGGGTTGCGGGTTGTAGATAAAACCAATCTGACCGGCAAGTATTGTGTAACATGATAGACTTAATCCTTTGAGGCATGGGTACCTAGATCCTGGTTTGTAATTGATACCCAAGAGGTGCCCTACCAGGAAGGACTACAGTTGATTGTCACCTTTTTACGGAGCTTCTTTTAAGAATGACTAGCAGTGCATGTTCTAGCATGGATTATGCTACCCAACGATCGAGACAGAGGCCTTCCAGTTTCAAAGACCTTAAAGAAGGAGGCTATAAAACAAAATCAGCAGTAACGCTTATGATAAATCACGAAATGGAAAATTTCATATCAAGTCGTGCAGGTAGTTCAAATTACGCATCTCAGAATCAGTCACCAACTCTATAATTTTAAGGTTATAGTTTTTGTACAAGTTTAGGTCAAATTCAAGTGTAATTATAGTAAACATAAATAGTGCTGTTATTAAATAGTAATAAATACGTGTAGAGGTATAATTAGCCTCATTTGTGAATAATTAAAGAGTTGAAATAGTTAGCTAAATTATAGCTTGTGGATTTTATTATAATATATACGAAATACGAAATGGATTTGTGTAACATGTCATATGCTCAAAGTGCTTTTGTGTCTTTTTATTTAGAATTCCTATTACTTTTCGAACCAACTATTTGTGTTTCTTTCGAGATGGTACGAAAATATCGTCTTGTGAAGATAGCAGCCTGTTTGCAATATTGCCATTTCTAGTTTCCAACAGAATTTTTTGCAGTATCGGATGAACAGAGCGTGAGGTGTTAATGAATATAAGTTAAAACGAATGTTTTTGTATATTTTATATTGCATTCTGAGAGAGAGATAACGGTAAATGTTATAAGAGGAGTATTAGCTTTTCAACCTTCTGAGATATTGACCCCCCCCCCGTGGTTTATTGAACGCGCTGAGTCACATAATCAACAGTCTTTGTATGGTATTGATCAATTAAGTTTAACCTACCGATCTTAGGTAAGGAAGTCTGGTCTAACGTTTAAAAATTAAATATCAAGTTCACAAATGATAAGAATATTAGGGTAAACTGCGTAGTGAGAATCTTAATTCGTACTATGCAGGAATTTTAGTTATCTTATACAATCATTTTCGTTTATCCGAACTTCAGAATTTCCATTCAGAAGAAATAAATCATACCCTTAAATCAGAAATATTTTGTAATGTAGGACTATTTAAATTATCTACTCTACTATCCGGGGTCACATCCGTATTTTCAGTAACGAAAACTCTCTGCCTAAATTTCGATAAGGTTACGCTATTAATCATTAATTGTTGGATTAATAACTGCAAATAGTTTTAAGGCTAAATAAATTAGTACAAGTTCCTAACAGTAAATTTGTAATCTGCTGTTTTATGTTAGTAATTATTTAATTCACAGTGCTACATCTGCCTAACGTATTAGCATGACAGGTTTTCAATTAAGGATTGTTAATTATTGAACGTGTGGACCAACCAACTATTATTTATTGTTACTAAATTTTAATAAGTAGCCTATAAACCATGCTTCGTATTATGTGATCTTCTATTGTTTATTTTAAGTACATTGTGTTGTATAAGTATAGCCGCATTCGGCATACAGAACTTGTAACTGAAGTATAAAGAGTAACTGACTTTAATTTGAAATAATAATTGGCATTCGCTTTGTACAGCCTTTATTTCGTCATACGCATTTCTAAGCAAGATTTGTGGTTCTATTCCCTATAGCGGCGCTATCACCTTGAGTATTTACAGAATTTGTACCAGGTGTTTGTTGATTAACGTTTTATCTTGAATAGGAAACCCTAGACACTTCTCCCTGTAGCGGTTGAGGAATCAATTAATGCTTGCAGCCACCCACTACGTTTTGAACTGTTGTAAGGCTAATTCGTACCGTTATATGTGTAATACTTACAATTCAAGATGCATTAATCTGATTCTTAAATTGAGACGGACTAAATTAGTAGACAAAAGGAAGGAATCTCAAAACCAAACCTTCATGGTGTTTTTATTATACTTTGTCTAGTTGCGACACTAATTAATGCATCATAATCAGCAAAATCGGAAGTTTAAGGAAAATGCATAATAACGCATAATTGCTAATTGGGTTATTAAGTTTTGAAAGAGGTACTACGTAGCAAAGCTTGATTCCTCGGGAGACTTATTTTCTCAGCTAATCGTGATGTCAGCCCTTATCAAAAAGTGCATTGCATTCCATCTGTGTTTTGGCCTTCACTTTGTTAGGATTCGATAGATATTTTGACCGCTTTTTATTAGGGCTTTGGGATTTTGTTTTCTCTTGCAGTCCCACACTTTTCGTCCGCAATTTTCAAACTTTTGGTATTGCCCTCATTTTTATATTTTTAGTCTTCTTTAACTTGAATAAGAAACTTGTAAGGTAAATGTCTAATTCTGAATAGCGTATGAAAAATTTATTTTCAATTAGCGCATTTCTTTCTACAGTTGAACTCTGTATGATATCACTAACATGTCGGTGGTATATAAAAGGTATACGAACTAACTCCAAATGAGTCTTTAGACTCATTTGGAGCAGATCGTGTGCAAGTTAATTGCTTACTAATACGTCGATTGAATACAGTTTCAGTATTTTTTATTCTACTACTCGACCAAAAATTTTGAAGTTGAGGTTTCTTGTTCCTTTTAGGTATGTTTAATATCCACTTCTTAACTTAAGAATAATGGACCCTAATTACATAAGTTTGGACAGTTGACTTAGTTTTCAGTTTTCACAATAGAAAACAAGTGGCTCGCCTCTCTTATGAAGAAAGGGGACTGCTTACTTAGTGAACTTAATCACATGGTAGCTTCTATCTACACTCACATGTGAAGCCATGATTTCTGGAATATTACTCAATATTGACATGCGCCGAAATGGCGGCAGAAGGTCTTTCTAAAGGTCTCACTCGAAATCCCAACAGCCATGGATTTGGGATTTGGCTTTGATGTGGGAACTTCCAGGCAAGTACCTTAAGAAGTGTGGGTCATCAATGGCCCCATATTACAGAATGAGATGGACAACATACATCGAAGGGTAGTGAATGACCGATTGCACTAGTCAGGTGTTTAGAAAGCCTTCAGAATTTTTCTTATATATTTCCGCAAAGGTACCATCGATAACTAGTTGCTTCGGTGGATGTTACCTTTCGATGCAAAAAGTGAACACTTTCCTTGCAATTTCCAGGTAGTACTTATTTCTAGACACTATTGAATGAGTAACCTTGATAATCTTATATAAATTTGCATAGACACTAAAATCTAAAGTATCACTAAAAGATATGTTAACTGCTCTCAACTAGAATTATTTATTTAAATTTGATGCTAAAAATCATTAAATGTCTTCTTATGTATAAATGTTGAAGTTTAGTGGTGTCATGAAAGTGTGGAATTGCTTTTAGCCTCGAAACATCCTTCTTTAATTATTTGTTAGAACTAATTAATGCTGTATGATAAAAGTTCACCCCACCACATTCTGTTCTCCATCGTGCAAATTCTTAAGCTACATCTGTGCAAAGAGCAGGCGCTTTGTCTTACAAACCGTTATTCAGGCGAACAGGTTCGTCCATTTTCAATGTAAAAATTTCGCTTCGGACAAATTACTATACCTTTATGAGTCAATTTATCTTCAAGAAACTGCAATATTTATATATCAGAGTAGGTGTATAAACAGAAATCACTAAGGTTTGGTTTTTAGTTTCGTTTCATTCTATATTTTAGTTTTTCTTTTGCGTACGAGGCTACTACGTCAAATTTATTACAAAATGTTTCCAGTGTAGAGGAAAGAGCCCCGGCCTATGATGTGGGGTGTCAGCCCTACTGATGCGGCCAATTAGTTATTCTGTGGTCCCCGCTATAGTGCTCCTCCAAGTCATTTAGGATCATGCATCGAGCCGATGAACTACTAAAATTTTAAGGTGTAGTGAATTATTGCTTTATTTCGCTGCTTCGTCACAATCTCAGGTACATAAGGACATCCTATGATAGAAAATCATTATGTGCAATTGCTTCAACTTCAAAAACGAAATAACCAAATAGTTATACAATATTCACGCGTTTCTTAATTATTGTTTAGAAAGTGCTTCAGCGTTAGTCTCATGTTTTAAAGTCTATCGCAATAAATGTAACTAATATAAGTAAGAGAACATTTTGCATTCTACTAAACGCGTTTTGCAACGCAATTGTATCGACCGAGAACAGCTGTACGTACAGACATTGCCAGCTATCGCAAAAATTACACGCTTAGGGTGTTTTAGGTTTGTCAACCTTGCCGAATAAATTGTCCCAATATGAATTGACACAATACAGGGTGTTTCAGATTCCTTTTAGGCAGTAAAAGGAGATCATACAGACACCACAATATTCGTAACATTAAAAACCATGCGAATATCAAAAGGTTCTTTTTTTGAATAATGCCGAGTCAACCACGAATGCCTTCAAAGTTGACAGAAATGCTGATCACTAAAGAAAAATTTGCATAGTACATTGGAGTGTTTCTTTTAACTTTTGCAAAAGACACGTGAAAACAAGACTGTACGGTGATATACTTCTTTTAAATGTCATTAATCGATATCTCGATGAACGGAATTATGAAGACTGTGTCAGCTACTGTGTTTCGTAGTTTTGACTAGCCATTGTTTTAATAATAAATACGAAAACGGAGGTCGCAGTTGGTATGACAAAAACTGAACGTTCCAAAAAATATTATCTAAATGATGACGCAGTTGTGTGATACATTGTCTACAAATACACCGAATTTAAGTGAACGGTGCTTCTATGTTAATAAAATTGTACACATCTGTAATATTGAAGCTAAACTCTAGACATGGATTTAAAAGCTGTAAAATTAGAAATAGACCGAAAGGAATAAATCTGTACGCCAGCTGAATTAAAATACATGAACATGGTTCGTGGTTTCGAAGGAAATCTTACAAAAATGATACTAAATGAATTTGTAATAAAGTAAATGAAATCTTTAAGCCAACGTAATTTATCATTTAGATTAATAATTACTCGTAGATATTGTTATGGAAAACTGTTTTGAAATATTCTAACTGTTAGTACATCTGATCAATAATATTATTTTAAAGATACCAATTATTACAATATTGCTCATATTTTTCTAAAACTGCTTTCGTAATAGAAAAAACAAAACAAAAATATTTAAACGTGTCATATTCATTGATGTTAGTACAACTAGCAATGTTATTAAAAAAATTCAATAACTAAATGCTTAAATTGCGTTCACAATGAATTATTTATTAAATTTGTTTAGATAAAACTGTGATTTTACAATTAAAAAGCGATTTAGGATTCTTCTAAATTTTACGTTACCTCATTTAAACTACTTTCTTAGTACGATGCATAACTAAGAACTATTTTCGCCAGTTATTAATAAACACATTGTTTAAGATTGTTATTACTAAATTCTCTTAATTAGCGCACGTTTTGCAACTTGGTACGTTAGGTAGGTTAGTTATAATTTTATGAATGCATCAACAGTTCAGTCTTAATACAACTAAAATACAACTAAAAAGAAGGAATTTTTGGTATTCGTATTACTTTTAATTTTACACATTTTGTGGTATGATCTTTTTTCACCCCATAAAAGGAATGTAATATTATCTGAAACACCCTGTATAACTCATTCACGATTTAATAAGATGAATTTTATCCCATTCAAAGCGCTTTACGCATCTATAAAGGAGCTTTGTCTCCAATGATTGCACGCGTTTTGTTTTCTTTCCATTTACCATTTGATGTTAAATTACATCATCAGGCATAAACTTAGTTCACCTAAATCGTTTTCGTTTTCTTTGTGTGTAACAGTAACTTTAATTTTGAACAGTGAATCGCGTTTGTAAATAAATAGCTTATTTAGGTACACCCCGGTTCCGAACAATTGTTGACAGTTTCAAGCAGATTCGGGACTCTATAGTGGAGTACATCTATTAATCTGTTATTTCTTAAATCGTTTAGTGTCATTATTTTCTTTGGTGACTTAATTGTTTGAGTTATGCGTGGTGGACCCGCCCGTAATAACTGTTTCACCTCAACTCCCAGAAGCTACTGAGCTAAAGGCATAAATGCATGAGGTATGAGGCATAAGGTATTCAAAGTTCAAAATTGAAGCTATAATTGAAAGACATACTTGATTCGAGTAAAATGGTTAATTTAGAGAGTACTTTGTAAGAAGTGCTGTTTTTATAACACCCTCTAGTAACATAACTGCATTACTTACTTAGTTAATGAAGTAGTTGCTATGTACTTTAGTCTCTTTATCTAAAAATGTAATGTATAATTCCAATCGATTTTAATTTATTGTGATGTTCAACTTTCTTCTATTAAAATTGTTATTTTATTATTCAAGTACACGCGTCCATCTATAACTTCAATTCCAATCACTGTTATTTAGATTCATCTGCATTTATTGTACATTTGAAAATCGTTTTTAGCATTTTTTTGTATGTTTAATATTTACTTAGCGTTCGGGTACAGAAATTAATTTTTAAATATTATCCTTTACAAAATTTCCAATAAGTATACGGAGTTATTAAAATATTATATTTTATAAAGCAAAATCGTGTAACTTCGTCTGAATAAATAGGCCTTTCCTGCATAACAATGAAATCCTCAAAAGATTTTTAATTTATTTTCATTTGGTATACTCCAACCGGTAGTAACATTTAGAACTTTACTGTTAAATTATACAAAATAACCCTAACTCGAACTTTCAAAGTTTAGTAAAGTTTGTAGTAAAACAAAAGAGAAAAGAGTTAACTTAGATCCTTAATCCAAAAGCTTCAAATTTAGTGCTACAATTGAATATTATTCGTATCCTTTGTTAGAATTATTCTATTTAATATTAAAAACTAGGTCATTTTATTTTCGAATCAAAGAAAGCTCATCAAAACTTTGTTTTATATTGCGAACAAAATTAATTTTTATGTTCAAAACAAATCAATTAAATAAAAAAGTTTCATAAACCTTCTTAAAAATATCTTCACTATAAAGAAGTAAATAGGTTGAGCGATTGGCCGTTAATGAATAATAATGGTCCAAAGACGTTCTACAAACTAATGCGACAAGAACTAATAAATCTATTAAGAAAGAGACTTTATGCTTACAGCATAACAATGCGTTAAGGACATGTGATATTCAAATTTCGCTCTAACTTAGTTATGCTGGAAATTCCAAGTTAGCTTCTTCTTGTTTCTCCTTTCAAGTTAGAAAATCTCATATACTCCTACTTTTGTTACAAAACAAGATCTTAGACAAACTTCCTTTTCAACTTACTTGAATTACAAAGCAAGTATACATACGTTGAAATTTTCTACTTCATTACTCTGAAAGCAGATATCACATTATATAGTTAATAATGTAGCAAATTTATTTATGGTACTTACCTATTAGGGGATTCTGACATCGGTTCCTAGCATAATAGAAGGGTCTGTGTTTATTCCTAAAATGTTACCAATAAAGCAGAAATGATTTTCTGATGATAATAAACTTAGGGTTAGGCTTACGTATTAGTGACGCTTAAATGTTTAATTAAAAGTAAACTTACAAGCTGTAACTATATACCTAAACAACCCCATGAAGGCGCTGCGCGTTCGTGCCTAACTTTGCGTACCTAAAAATTCATTCTTGTTAATTGGAAACTTTCACCTATTTTGTTTTTGTAAAAATATAAAATTTTGAAGCAGTCCTTAGCTATATTCGTGGTTTTAAACAATTTATTGCTTTCCGTATGCTTCAAAAATTTGAATTTCCGAATTTGGCGCCGTTTGACCAGGAATACGACACGCGGTCAAGTGACGTCATCAGCCAGTACGCTCTGTACTGGTAGTTGGGTAGCTAGTCTTAAATGGTAAAATAGCGCTCTGTGCTGGTAGTTGAGTAGCTGGTCTTAAATGGCAAACATCTCGAAAACACGTTGGTGAAGTTTCTTTTTGTACAACACAAATAGCATTTGACACTTTAAAAAATTTATAAGTGGTGTTTCTTACCTCATTGTAAAAATAAATACATGTTCAAAATCCTACATATTATAAATTTTATTGTAGATCCAACAGTAGCCAAGCGAGCCTTTTTCCAATAATACGCAACATCAGTAGGAACCACATTAATAGTGCTAGCGCATGCTTACAGCCTACTGGATTTCAATAATTTTTATATGTGTCATTATTGTTATTATATCAATTAAAATACATTACCAGATGATTCTGCACAATAGTAGCACTGAATATACTCTACGATTTCATTTATTGTTAGTGACACCATATATTATTGTGATTTCGGCGTTCTAGACATACCTTTGTTCTTATAATACAACTATTACTGTTCCGTTTAATTTGTACATATCTTATAGCACCGTAGGATTTTCTTGATGGTCTACAAAATAAATAATAATTACTTAAAACAAGTAGTTAGACTTTTAAAAACAATTTTGCAGTATTTAACTAATTTGTTATAAGCAACGGTATTCATTTATTTAGGGTTGTGCCTTGGTGCCTCTGATTTCTGTTATGTTGAACCGCGAATCATTTTTAAGAAATTCTCCTAACATAAAAATATCCACTCTGAGCAAGTTGTTGGATGTAGCCTTCATATATCCTTTTTCCATTACTAAATGCCTTAATAAACTGTTCCTGCACGATTACTAATGTTAATGCTAGTTTTACAAAACTATACAGTGGATCTGATTTGTATAACGGTGAATATGTGGAATATTGTGATGATACACAATAGGTGTTTACGATAATTAAACCGCTTCACACCGATCCTGTATTCCTTCTGTATCTTTCATTAATAGCTTTTATGAGACAACGGAGATAAAACATTTCTACCGGTGTGGAACGGTTTAATTATCGCAAACGCCTATGAAGAACTAACAGGTGCGTTTCTGACTACTGGCTCGTGACGTCACGACAAATAGCGTTATGTCCTTAATACTGTCATTGAATTCGTAAATATTTCAAATTTGTAAAGTATTTTATTATTACAAACGAATTTCTGTGACGATTTGCTTTCATTGTTACCAAAAAAAGAAAGCATTTTCCAATATATGAAAGTACCCAGTTTAAGCTTCTCTTCAGGTTTTGACAAATTAAGGATTTCAAATTAACTTCGAATAGAGTTTTTGTATAAGTAAATTCTACTTTAATAATAGCGTGGGTTTTATCTTCATAAGAAAAGCTTTATTCAAAAGCGCTGTGCTAACAAAAGTGTTTTCTTCCAACCTTATCAACTGTATAGGACCTCGATGAGCAATTCAAAGTGCAGAAAAACTTGTAAATATTAAATGCTTCGCATATAGGCTGTTTGATAGACTGATTTCTTCGGCAGAAAGGCAATTTTTTTATCCTCCTACATTTTTCTGATGCGCCTGTTGCCAATTGATATCTTTAATTCTGCGAGCCTTTCGCAGCTATAAGTAGACAAGGGTAGGTCGTTAGTCTAATCTAATGTCAACGATCGTGTGAAAATTGGAATAGATATAATTCCTCCTAGTGATGCTACACGAAATAAAATACTTTAAAATGCTCTTTGTTCGCATTTAGTGCCTACTTAAATGTCAAATTTTATTTCAAACTGTTTCCCAATCGTTTTAAAACAGTTTATAGAATTCCGTTAAACCTATATACATAAATTTTTAATTAGGTGTTTAGTTGCTCAAAACCTATTTCCGTGTGTCAATTTAATTTAAAATAATTTATAAAAATTCCTTTGGTACCTTGCATTTTGGAAAAGTTTCAGTTATTTAGCAAAACCCATTTTTACTTTCTCTTATCTATTGAATATAACAGTGTCTTCGTCCAAAATTTTTGATGTCAAAATTTTAGTGGAAATGCACGTTTTCGAATTCACTGCGTACGAAAATCATGTTTTTGGAAATTGATGTGTGTGTGCGCGCATACGCACGTTTGAGAATGTGTGCGTGCTTCGTGCGAGCGTGGATGCGTATGTGCGAACTTGCGTGGGTGCGTGCGAACGTAGGTGTATGGCTCGTCATATTTCGTTGACGTAACCCGCTTCCGCCGGGAGATATTTCACGAAGACCAGTTAAAATAAAAATTTTTAATTAAGATACCCAAGAATTTACCTTCAAACGGAAAGTAATCGTCCTTTTAAGTTCAGCCAAATAGTATGTCATACGTATGTAATAATAACTATAATTACCGATTACACACCGTTTATAAGTAAACTATAGGTAATTTTACACAAACCATTGTTCTCGTTAGATAAAATAGAAAAACAATTGAGCAAAATTTGCCGTTATATTATGTAATCCTTGAAACACCTTTATTTAGTGTTCAACGAATAGAACTCTTGTTGTATCTATTTTTACTCTGTGCGCTTTGACTTCGCTGTTTGAGCGCTAATATGCATGTGTCTGGCAGTTACATGCCTGTCTTAATGTTAAGCAATTGTTGTATTTGATTTTTTTTTGTCTGAAATAACAATAATTTTATAGAAAATTTCATAGAACTAACATAAATGATGTAATTATGAATGACTCGTTGCTGTAACTGATATCTAAATAAATTGAAATTTATTATATCGGCATTATAATAAATTTTATTCCTTACTTTGCGAAAGTTTTCCTAAATTCTCCCTTTTATATAAATACCAGTTTAAATTCCTTTAGCTTAGTTTTCCTTGTAATCTTGTACTATTAAGGGCTGTTATAAGTAATGTCAGGGTTAGTGTCTTCAGTTTGCATGATCAGGGCAGCCAGAGTTCCTTTTGAAAAAAAACATGTCCTTACGTAATGGAAACGCTAGCATTTTTGGAGAAAGATAACAAAAAAAATATTAAGATAAATATTTCTGTTTAGAGTTTTGACGGTTCGATTGGAACGTTTAAATAATTGATTTGGTTTGGCATGTTCGATGATATTGACCGGTTTTAGCAATCCCCTTGGCTAAGTACGTTCGGCCTTTATATAGCCGATGTGAAATAATTGGAAACGTTGTGGAGATCCCCGAAGACGCGAGCGAAGCCCATAAGTGGGTGTAGGAGAATAGTAAAGCTTGTTCTGGCAGATGAGTGAAGGAAGGTAACAACGTGATTTGTGAGGCCGTGAGTGTGTGTATCCGGGCCCGTAAATAACCACCAAGTGGGAATTGAAGAGCTCCACTTTTATAGACTCTGAGGTCGATCGTGGACCCTACTGGTCCTTCCTTAATGCAGCATCTATAACCACCCCCATCTGTTTGCTGTAAGACCAGGTATTTTTAGAGTGTAGGAAAAAGGAGATAATTCTCTCTTACACATCACCAGGCGTGTGTTGAGGCGTGGGGTATTCACAAACCTCTCCCAGTGCTACATGCTCTCTTCTTGGTCGGACTTAGCTCCTTACACATTCCTTATGGGACAGGGTTTCCTTCTTTTTGTGTAAGGAGCTAAGTCCCACCAAGAAGAGAGCATGTGTATATCTATAAACCTTAGTTTTCGGTATTAACAACCGAGGGTCTTTGGAGGAGATATTTATGTACTGTGTTTTCCCCAGTGAAATTTAGTCAAATGGCGGGTGGTGGTGTCTACACCATACTCGCTCGTTTGGCCGATCTGTTGGATCGTCAATCAAGACTACATTTAATTGGCGACCTAGTGTAACTAAATTTAATTGTACAACCTTTCAATTCATTCCTATGCGGAACGGTTGCGCTGAATACTAGTTGGAAAATTTGTGATGTTCTTATTTTGCAAGTAATTTGATTATACTGTCAAACGTCTTCAAGTTACTTATTTTATTTTAAATATTAAGTTAGCAGTAAAGCTTTTAAAATTGGGAGCCGGTCCGAATGGTACCTAAGGATGCAGAGTGGGGCTTATTCCTATCATTTGATTAGCTAGTACATTATGGGTAAATAAACGTGAGCATCCAGTTCTGGCTCACTGGTAGATGCCGATTGAATATATCCTTTATTGCGACCTGAGTCAGTGGCGCCCTTACCAGCGTCTGTAACGAGGATCCCAACATTATCTTCGTCGAAACTGTGAACGGCGATTTCTGCCGGTGTTTCGAGCACCGTTAGCATTGTAGTAGTTTAGCCGCGTTTGCTTTTAGCATTGAGTCCGTAGATCAAGAACGTGGTCCAACCTAGTGCCGATTTGGACCGTAGCAATGAATAGAAATATAAAAGTTTATTATTAGAATACTGTCAAATAGATACTTAAATAAATACGTGTAAATAAATAGCTGTAATTTAGTGAATATAAATGGAGACTATAAAACAATTAACTAGTTTTGTTACGCACCTTTTATTTGTTTTGCATGTATGTATCAATTTTCAGGGTTACTTTATTGAGTTTGTTATTGATAATGAATATCCTGAAGCAAAATTCAATTGATATATGAGAAGCAACCATAAAATACATCACCCAAAAGAATTAGCAAATTTAATTCAATTGTAATTAAACTCAATATGCTGATACAAATCTAGAAGATATGTTAAACGATTAATTACTTCCCACTAATTTATATACCAAGTGGGTTCACAAAGAATTTCAACGCTTTAGACCCACTTATATGATATGAATATTTACTAATAACCATCATAACAATTATAATAATGTAAGTACATGCAGGCGATGTCAAAAGGACTCTTCTTCTTGTCTGATAATTTATCGTATTGTGTCAAATATATCGATAGTTCTGAAATTAGTTTACTTAGCTTCGATTATCTGTGCCGCTTGCCCGAAAGCTCTATTTTCGTTCTAGGTATGGCTATTTATCATCTTATATACAAGGTATCCGTTAACCTTGGCAGGTGTAATTTAATTCTAGACTTGGATATCTCATGAGGTTTACGAGCTTCGAACGCCCAACCTTAAGTTGTTCGTGTCGTAACGTCATTTTTGCACATGACACTATGTGAAAAATTATGTTTATGCTGAGTGCAACTAACGACTTTGGTGTCTTTCAAATCATAAAAATGTAAGTAAAGGGGCAATGCTTCTCGTAGAAAATTGAGCCCAAGACCATAACAAGATACATCCATCCTTTATCTCTGCTTTACTTGCATGTTATACTTGTTATTGAAAGTTCCGAACTATACAGGGTGTTTGGTGAGGATATTTAAATATTGTGAACAGCGATTCCTGAGCTAATTTTAAGAAAAAATGTTCCAACTCTACTCCAGATAATCGACCATGAAGTCATCATACCCGTGTGGGTTGTAATGCGTGACATTCCTGACAATTGTCACTTTTAGTTGTCATGTATACGATAGATAAAAATATAACAAAAAATTTATTGCTCATCCTTGTTATTTTATCATAACGATTAATTTTGTTGCACAAATTGTTCATTTTTATTTTTTTGTTTCTAATTAATTTTCTTTTTCAGTATGCCATTTCAATTCTCAAACCGAGAGTACGCCGACATGATTTTTGTGTATGGATTTTGCGACGGAAACACACTTAGGGTTTCAGCAGAATACAGAAGAAGATTCCCCACTCGCCGAGACCCTTGTAGTGTCACAATTGCTAGATGCTTCCAAACTCGCTCTGAAACTGGCCATGTTCCAAAGTCAACATGTGAACGCGAAGTACACAGGCGGCTAAAGAAGTCTTAATTGAAATCGAAGACAACAACCGGACCAGCATTCAAAGAATTTCAGCGGCAACGGGACAGGGTGTGTGGAGTGTACACAAAACTCTACAGGAAAATGGACTCCTATTCGTATCATTTACAACCGGTTCAGAATTTACAACAGAGAAATTTCCAGCAACGGTTAGTTTACTGTACGTAGCTTCAAGCGAACTTTAATTTGGTACCAAAGACTCTGTACTGTGACGAAGCAACATTTCCACGCGATGGAGCTAACAACTTCTATAATGAACACGTTTGGGAAGGAGAAAATCCTCATTCCACTTTAGAGACGAATTTTCAACATCGCTTCACTGTAAATGTATGGGATGGCATCATTGGCAGATCGCTGTTGGGACCGCACATTTTTGAAGGAAGTTTGAATGCGCATACGTACCGGCAGTTTTTGGAAAAAATCTATCTTTAATTAATGGAAGATGTACCTATAGGGGGAGGAATAGGCATGTGGTACATGCAAGATGGTGCCCCACCTCATAACGGAAGAATTGTTACCGAATACTTGCATCGATGCTTCCCTAATCGTTGGATTGGAAGAAACGGACTAGTACGGTGGCAAGCTGGTTCCCCTGACTTGAACCCAATGGACTTTTACTTGTGGGGCCATTTAAAGACACTAGTTTATGGACGGAGGAAGCCTGATACCAGAGACGAGTTGATAGTCAGAATTCACC
>JAHWXV010077647.1:0-20042 GCA_024586415.1 Phrixothrix hirtus
CTTTTCTAAATGTATGTGTATCTTTGTTCTACCTCGTTTATGCAACTTTCACATGCATAAGGCTAGTTTTACTAACTCTTAAAGATAATTTTACCGTATTGTACATATTTGCTACGTCATGATTACAATTTCAATATTTAATCCTTTAGAGGATATTTATAAACGGATACACTTTAGAAGCTTTTAACATTATGCGTATTTCAACTTGATGCTCATAAATATGGCCAAATTAAAATTTTCTCAAACAATAAAAATCGGCGTTTTTTTAAATGATTTTTTATTCTAATAGCGAAAAGTTTCTTAATAATAATAAATATCTGGATATATTGTGTCTTTATAACAATTACAGTTGTTTTCGATATGTTAGCACTTAAACACCATCGGATAATTCTGTATTTTCCATGTAGCAACTATAGTGTAAATTTAGAGAATGAATATTTTCATTTTAAATGGTCCCTGGACATTTAAAAATATAAATAATATTTAAATGTATTTAAAGAAATGTGCGGTAAACCATTATTACGTTTTTAAGTATTTTTACATTAAAGTAAATATTTTGTTATCGCGTTTGTTTATGTGCCAATAGGCGTGCATACTTTAATTTGTTGCAATTTGTTATTAGTTTTGAGTACGCACTCCAATAACGGAATAGTAAACATAAATTTGATTTTTCTAATACAAGCGCAAATATTAACGCCGCCATCATGGTTGGTCAATTTTGGCACAGCTTTACGTGTTTAGAGCACTTCCTTAGTATTTTTTATTCGTTGGTTACACTGATTGAATAGAGGTTGACTTTTTGTAACACTAATTTTTGCATAACCTCAAACATTATCTTTTTCTATAAAATTTAATTTATATTTGTAAACCGATGCGAGTAATTGACATTTACTTAGTATAAAAGCGGCGTTGATGGCACGTGATTTAAAATTTATTGTAAGCGCAAATATGCCCTGCTTTCTAAATATGTCGAGTTGAAGTATGTTCAGAGTATATTTTTGTATTGATAATGCTTTTGAAACTAAAACTTTTTAGGTGGGCATAATATTAAAAAATCTGCGCAAGACAATAGCATTGTGTTATTGTTAAATTCCTGCATATGTAAACAGAAAAGAGTACCGCTACAATTTTTGTTTACATAGAAATGTGTTCCTTGTGTTAATCAGTTTCCCCAGGGTATCCGTAGCTGTTTATGTTTATTTTGCTGATTACAGATGGCAGGCCATAAAAATAACAACTGTACTTTTACTTTTATCTGAAAGGAGTTTTTCTGTTGTGAACTTGTAGAATTCTGTAATTAAAATACCTTACCTTAAAAGAATGTTTAAAGAGAGTAAAACACTTGATGCTCAACAAGTACAGAACAATTCCTGAAATTGAAACTCGTGTTCTGCAATGTACTTTCAAATGATCAATGAAAAATAAAATATAGGTGTGTAAATGATAAATCTTGAAGAGGAGTGCTTGCCTTGTCGACTTTCAATAAATAATTCTCACGAGATTTTGTTGTAGTTAAACATTATAATAACTCTACTTTATTTTAGCAAGTCATTACAAAAATTGGTTAGTTTTTCTTTAATAATTATAATTAATGTGTAGGTAACCGCAATAATTCTTGTATGTGCCCATCAAGGAGTCTGTTTAATTATATTGATATGATTTGCGTTTCAGCTATCACTTTTATCTTGTTGTATGTCGACATGTAATAAATTAATGATACGTGCATTTGCGGTAAAGTGTGACACGAATTACGTCTACACAAAAAAAACGAATACGTTTATTTAAACAACAGGTGAAGCTGATATTTAATTGACTTTTTAGTAGGCCGCCCAATCACAACATGTGGTAAATACTTTTGATTTTCTTTTAATTTAAAAACGAAATAAGAGTGAAAGGACTGGCGAAGACATCAATTAATATGATATAAATTAATGACTAACGAGGAGTAATATTAACTTCATGACCGTCTTTTATAGTTTCCAATTTATATTAGCAGAGTTATTATCGTGTTTAGAAGGTTAACTGTTTTACCGAGAAACTAATGTCAATATTATGAAGTCAGCGACATAACTTTGAAACTCACTGATGCATCAAGTTTTATTAATTAATTTGCACATAATGTGAAGCTGTATACGAGGTTGCATCAAAACAATTTTAAATTAAATTAGGCATTTTTTCAAATCCGGAAACACTCCTTGTCAACTTTGAGACTTACTTAAGTTGCACAAAAATGACGACAAAATGGCGGAAAATGAGCCTTTAGGAATTTGGAAATCATTGTGTGCGCGTAGAAACTTTGCTGACAGAATTTTGACTTCTTCATTTGATTGTGCCCCTACAGCTTTAGGGTAAAATCTTAATCGATTTTTAGGGGAGAAGTCAGGATTCTAGTGATAAATCACAACTCTTTGGTCTTTTTCAAGACCAATGTCACTTAAGTTGGGCTCTGTTTTTGGTTGGCAACCTCAGCTCTGTTGAGTCCTTTTTCTGTATTGTTAAAGTCTTCCGCATCAGAGAAAAGCGCTATGTTACTTCAAACGAATGTAAGTAATTTCGGAGCCACCTTTCCTCCAATTAATTGTACGTAGGTTTGTTGCTTATATTACCATCCTCCACATAGACAAATGTTAAGAATATCGGAAGCTTGTGTTAAACTCACAATGCAGTAAAGTTCTTGGAAGCTTCTTAATCATTTTAAGATAGGCGTTTCTTACATATTTCTGTTATTGGGCTGTCTGCCTACCATGCCTTTTTGATTTGCCGCTTATACAGGGAGGCGCAAAAGTTACGACAGGTTTGTAATAATTATCAATATTTTAATTATTTCTCTGTGCAACAATAACATTTAAAGCATCAATTGCGTTTTTTTAATAGTGATGAATCATTGTCACATAAGTAATCACCATGTCTATCCTCACAAATTAGGTTCTGGAAAAGGCATTTCTCATGATTTCTGTCAGAATATTTCAATACGTATGTTTTCTTTTATCTGACTGAGGATCTTGGCGTTATTAAACGCCCTTTCCTTAAAATATACACAAAGAAAGAAATCTGGGACTGTTAAATCCGGTGAGCGTCAAAACCAATCATGTTACGCAAAATCGCCACAGCCGCTTTGGATATATGAGCTGTAGTTGCATGCTGTTGGATCCGAATTACCAGCAATAGCTGTCCTTGAAAACTCCTGAAACATATCATGATATCGCTTAGAGTTCCCTGTGCTGCCGTCTAAAAAAAATGGTCTAATTATTTTTTGGCATGTAACTATTGAGTTGTCGCTAGTGAGTCACTCTTGGATTCTCAGTACCCTGTATTTCGCAATTTTTGTTGTTGACAAAGACGTTTCAATGGATGAAGTTATTTTCTTTGTGCCACAGTCGGAATAGAACTTTCAAATCAGCGGGTTGTACCGACCTACCTTGGCGCTAGACTTCTGCTTTCAAACGTAAAACCTATAACAAGTCACTTTGGAAATAGAGAAATAATTTGTCAAACTTGGCACTATTAATTTAAGCCACGTTAATTTGCAATTAGAAAATCAAAAATCGATGAAGAATACTGAAATCTGGCATATACAGTAAGATAATTCAGATGTGCATCACAACGATTATTGATCCTACTGACGCCACTCGAGAACTTATAACTTATAACAATAGCTGACGATATCAACACATCTATCTTTGATAAATAAATTAGATGCAATTGATCGCTTTACCATAAGTCTTACCTGTTTCAGTCTGAAATAGTAAATTATCTTATTTTATATTAGTAGGATGTAGGATCTTACGTATTGGCATTGTTCATCAATTATTGTCACTAACGTAAAAGTTTGAAAGCATTTTATTTTTGTGTAGCGATGCTGAAATGCAAAAACACCCTTTAAAAAATCATTCTAAATTTAATTTGAAGTTATTAATGTTCGTTATTTTCGTACATACCTAAACTGTAAACTTTAAAATTAAATTAAAAGCATAAATAAATAGTTCATGCATTTATAATAAAAAGTGAATAGATATGTAAATAGAAATGAAAATTATAAAATATTAATTTACATTTATTTTGGGAACGATAATTACAACAATTACCTATCCTTTTAGCTGACCTTGAAAAATCTACTCAACTCCGGAGATTTTCCTCGATAACTTTCTTCGGAGAATTTTCTCAGAGAAACCCAGGGCTAGATTTCGAAAATATTGGAGTTACTCCATAATTTCAAACACCCCTTTTGTGGCCTTTAATAAAACAACTTTCATGTCTTTCTTATTTCTTTGGGAGCGTTTAATATTATCTTGCGTAACATTCAATTATTATGTTCTAGCGATAAATAATAGATAAAAATTGCCTTTTCAAAATCCTAAACAATTGTCGCGATTTTGCTGAGCGAAGAACTGATACGAAGTATTATGCCGCCATTCTATAATTTAATATTTTGACACTGGACCAAAATGATGAACCATTTCCATACAATATTTTGTAAACATTAATCTGGTTATTAATTATTGGCAAATTAGTCTTAGCGATGACTTGTCTGACTCGTCCATCATCGGTTGCTTAAGACACAATTCATCGTGCAAAATGATCTCGACGCAACCTGTGTGAGAGCCACACGTTTCGCTCATTACTTCTTTAGCAACAATAGTTTTTGGCAATCTCGTATCTGGTGCGTATTTATAGGACCTTCTTCCAAATTTAAAACTTCCTCAGCAGACGCAGAAACGCCAAACACTTGTCATATACTTATTATTTTTTTACGGTAGCAAACCCCATTTATAGCGCTATTTTATTAAAACTCACGTTTCAATTTTATCTATTTTTATAAAAGTGCAAATGCCACAACAGAATCTAATTCTTAACTTTTAAACTGAAAAACATAGGCACATGTTAATAAACGATAGTTTAAAAAAGGTTTTTACCGTGTCAGTTAACGCGACAATAAATGATGAGCTGCCTTCATATATGAATTACACATATGGAGGTATTATTAAAGTTACTGAATTTAAATAATCAGGTAACTAGGTCAGTGAGTTGCAATTTTATCTATTAATAACTGATTGATAAAAATGCATTGCACTTTAATTATTCAATTCATAAATGATATCTCAAATATAACTATAAAGACTTATTAACTTTGCAAATGGTGAATATCAAAATTAGCCACTACAGTAAATTTATCAGATCCTAAATATTAAGAAACGATCTCTTGTTTATATTAAAATTAACTGTTGCACAACAGTTTCTTTTATGCTGAGTTTTTCGACTTTCAAATTTGTAGAATAATCATAGAATCACTTACGCTTGGAACCTGTTGTTATAAATTTTCATTTATTCCATAACAAACCTTTTCTTAAGTCAGATTGCTAAATTAAAAATCCGAAGGAATTCCGATTTAACAAAGAGCAGAATAATGCGTTCGGTGTCCATTGATTTATCCCATACAATATTTCGGTGCTTCAAAATTTCACAATAGAAAACACATACAGTAGAATGCGATTGTCACAGAAACGGCATTACATTATTTTTTATATACCACATCTATAAGGTGTCTCTTCAAATAGTGATCGTAATAAAAAGTGCCTTTCAAAATACAACTTACAAGAAGCGAAAAACGAAGTCTTGATTTGTCACAACAATTTTAGCTTGAATTCTAATTAATTTAAATGCCCCAATCTTCTGTTTATAATTACAAAACTGTTTGCCCTGCTAATTTTTTTTTAAAATTTGGCATATAAAAACCTACGACATTAAAATTGTTACTAATCGATCTTAGTTAAGTAACTAAAAAAAACTGAAAATTCATTCAAGTCGTTAACTGTTTTTTGAGTTCTGCTGTACGTAATTTTACACATTTAAAATTATTAAAGATTACTCAGCTTAACTACAGAGTGTTTTTAAAAATTATAGAAAATTAATAAAATATGGCAATTAGCTTTATAAAATCATTTTCCATGTACCAAATGCGGTGATACCTAAAACTAAAAAGTTTCACATTTTTTGAACAATTCTTGTAAACGAACTACATAGATAATATATTCGTGATCCCTGGGTTTCGGTTGTTGTGCTAATTGTGTCTTATATGGATATAATCGCAGGCAGTCGTATAATTTCTTGTAAGGATCATCGAGGGATTCTAAGGTGACTGTTTCTGAACTTGTTCAACATTTGCGTAATTTCTGGCAGAACAAGTTTTTTTGGCCAGCGAGAAATTTGTCGATTTACATTCCAAAACTACGCAACCAACCGATGAATCATTGACTCTGAGTGGATTTTGTACGTTGCCATTAAAACAAGATCGTTAAATTTGGATTATTAAACGACTATGTTTAAAATAGAATTCGATGATTTGATTCGCTGTAACTTTTCATAATGAATTTCCAAGAGCAAAATTAGAAGTAATGAAAAAATAGAGAAATTAGATTTTAGGAACTTCTAATTGCTTCATCTTCGCTCATGACTTTTGCGCCACTGTGTATACCAAGCTGTAGCTCCCCCTCCCCCGTATATCTTGACAAGTTTTCGTAATTGTTGTTGCAGAATCGTATTGACAGTTTTGAGTAAACCTGAAAAATATTACCAGGAGAAGGCCGTGAAAAAATTGATTTTGGATAGTGTTTTCACAAATTTCAAAATTTAATAAATTTCAGAGGGAACTCCTTGCCCAGAGCGAGGTTGGAAAAATTCAAGCTTCTCTACCTCGCCTTGTATCTCTTATATGCCATATTTCTTTTTCTGAAATTGACAAATTTTCTTAATGTCCAAATGAAGATAATTCCAATCTTGATAACTACGGAAAAATAGCATGGCTAGGCTCAGTAACTTGGTGGTTTTCATATTTTGCTTCTATTCTAAGCGCAGACACTATTTAAAGTGTGTTGACTTCTAGATATGTAAATAAAATCATAGGCTTAGTGTAAAGCGATTTTTGGCATCCTAAAATACCATCTCCAGGTTCGTCTAAATTCTAGGAAAATTTTATTTTCCAGATTCTCAGCCATGTAAGACAGATGAGGAAACATCAAGATTAACTTGTTTCGTTAAAAACAATTTTGGAGATTTAACTTTAATCGGCTTAATATTCACAGGATTGTTTTATCTTGTAACATTTGCTTCCGGTTTTTGGCAAGAACCAGTGTTGCATTATACGGCTTGGTGAGGCTCTTTGGGCTGGATACCAAATCTAGCTGATAGAAACACTGCAACTTCAACTATCACGTAATTATTTTCCGACTCGACACATTTTGTAATACAACAATCAATTAAACTGCAGGTCTAGCTTAGGGAAGAAGAAGGGCGGGTCAAAGTTTTGAAACAAATATGCTGGCTATTTCCACTGACTTTACTACAACATAAGGCAAGCTACTTTCGGTTAAATGAATATTTTTAGAAGCAGATAGAGACTGTTGGGGATCATCCATCGAGTAGGGAGATTAAGAGGCGACAGGCATTAAACGTACTGTTTCTATAAGTTTTCCATCGTTTTATTATTCATCATGACGTTATTGCGTCTGCTATAAAAACAGTTCAGGCGTCGCAGCCCCGATTAGGATCATTAAGTTTAAAAAAATATCAGCATAACAATGGTTAAGTCAGACTTCGACAACGTTATTAAACTATTACATAAAATAGTTAAATTTAGCAATGGGATGCGGAACGGATGAGTACCGTATACGAACATAGCCATTCGACTGGTTTCGCTTCACTCTTCGGATGTAAACGAATTACACCGAATCAAACCGAAGTACTTTTTGCTGTTGATGCCAATATTTCCCTTACTTTAAATATTGCAGGTACTGTGCTGCGGTTGTGAATCTCAACTATCAATATAAAATACCAAGCAAGTCGTCAAAGAAATTCGGCGTAGAATGCCCATAACAGGATAGTTGGTAGAACTAATAAAAGCACTGTTATGGTTCGAATTTCAACTGAGTGTGGACAATCGACTGAAAGTACGTTTTGTTGAAGACCTTTGGGAAGAAACAGAAAAGGTCGACCAAGAATAATTATTGGAACAAATGTAACGATCATTTGAATTAAGGCCATTGCGTATTCCTAACTAACAAATTCGGTCAGCGAATTTCTTGAATAAGCATTCACCTAAGTTAAATTCAAATAATGATTAAAAACTTTGATGAAGACATTTAATAATTCAAAGGAATAGAATATTAAATAAATACTTGGTTTAATTAAAACAATATGTAATTAAACAAATTAAATAAATGTTATTAAAGAATAACCCTAAATAACTGTTAATATTTGGATGCATAAAATAAAACGTAATATTTCCTTATGGAAAGATAAAAACTCAAAGGTCATTGATTTATTTGATAAGCCCACCTGTAAATTGTTATGCTATATAAATTACAGATATGATTACGCAAGGGCGCCTAGTGATAGAAATAATATGTAATATTACTTATATAGAACTGTAAAACAGAAATCTTTCGAAAATTACTGTAATTGTAATTATTAGTTAAGAGATGTTGTCAGCATAATATTTAACCTTCCAAATTTACATTGAATTATATTAATCTAACGAACTTCACTAGAATGCTGATTAGTTTTGACTATAAATACAGCCAAATTAGCAATGCTAAACCCGAAGCTTTCTACTTCCCTAAATATATATCACAGAACATGTTCTCAATTTCAAAGTACGAACTCCTGGCGAACCCTTCGGTATATGCTTTCGAGGCTTTGAACTCCCCGTGTGAACCTCTATAGAAATATCACTGGATTTATTTATGGTATGACTTCCTAACGAAACCATCCTTGATATTAAGTAGATTTTATGTAAACTTCTGTACTTATACGAAGGGAAACAATCGAAAATAGCGACCACGAAATCTGATGAACTTCTCAGGTATATGCTACTTATATATTTCTATCCCCTAAAATAAATAACATACTCATCCCAGTGATGCCAGTGAATAAAACATCTCCAATACCTTGAACCGTACACTGAAACAAATCACAGTTTGCACGTAAAAGTAATCGTAGCCATACTTTTTCCATACAATTGCATGAAGCCGTGCAGTATGTATTAATAGATAGAATATTCATCCCGCTGCATGTATAGACTAACTTTAACATAGAACGTGTAAATGCTGTATGTGTATACGAATGAAAACGTTTTAATCACAAATTACGTATACAATTATGTCTCAAATAAATAAAGCTTCTATAAACATAAAATACACAGTTCGTTGCAAAGTAAATTGCACAAAATGAGAGTCATTCATATGTAATCACAGTCAAACGTAAAGCTTATTTACGAATTACATAACGTGTATCACGAGCGCTTAGAACCACGACAAACATATCTTTAACTGAGCTAGCTGAATAGGCAGAACGACTAAATGTAGTCGTTGAAAAATACAAACCGTAATGTGCTCAGAATACAACAGTTCCGATCATATAACCCCAGAGTTGTTATGCAAACTATAAGATGAAAATATCTAAAGTCGAGATAACTAGTATTTAAAGGTTGCTCAATAAAACATGAAATATGAAAGAAACATAATTAATACAATAACTTTTAATTGATGATGAAAATTAGAAAACTTGATAAAGTTAGTGTTATGAATATGTGACAAGGTAGAAGAAAATCTTGTTACCATATAATTATATGTAAACAAACATGTCTTAGCATATTGATAGATGAAAGATTTGCTTAATTATTTACACATTTTAAACTTATTTACACATTTATTAACACATGAACGCATGTGTATTTAAGAATCTGTAGTACGCTCAGGTAAATTGTAAAGTTGTCACAAATAAAATTGTGTTTGTTCAAATGAGTTTTATTTATTTTTGTTTATCCAAAAAAATTATTGCAATTAGATAATCGTTAGATACGTTTGACAGCTATTTTTATACCCTATATTGTCACTGCTTAATCATTATCTTAATTACCGGCATTTCTACTGCACTTTGTAATGTTCTCCGTGTTTTGCATGTATTAATCTAAATTTACACATGATTAATACCGTGTGACCACGCGGTATATACTTTTAATTTTAATTTATGACTATCTTGGTTAATTGTAGTTAATCTTTAAAATAAGACTGTATTGCTGCGATGCGATACGTAACAGCACTGTATCAAAGCGGTCTGTTAAATCGTATTAGAGCAGCAGAGAACTGCAGTCAACTCCATCGATTATTGTTAGACCTTTATGGCTGCTACACCTAGCACGTTTTAGTTAATAAAATATAATCGTATTATTACAATTAATAAAACGTGCGACTCGGGTGTAGAAACATTCACTTTATTACTAAGGAAGAGGAAGCGTAAAAGAATAAAAAATGCGGGTTCCCGATATTAATATCTCGAAACATGTTTAAAACGTATGTAATTTTTGTCATTAAATACTAAATAATGCCAGCCAATTTACTTACTGTACGTTTACATGCAGAAGCAGTCGCTTAAGCGACTCGACATTTGACCGCACCCCGCAAGTATTCTCCAGCAGTCAAGTTTGTCGCGATATTTAGTAAGCGTTGTTGTTAAACTATATTTTGCTTCGCCGCGTAGCACGGTGTCGAAAAAAGTCATTCTACATGTAACCTAATTAGCATGTGTTTTGTAATTCAATTCAATATAGTTTTTCATATATTAAAAAATTATGGCATTACAAGGCGTTGGCTTGTTTGCTAAATTAATAAAATTGATTAGATTCTTTTAGAACTGAAAATGTCTAATTTTTAGTTTATAAAATCATCTAAAAACTTGCATTTTAGTTATTCTCGGTTTACCGGTGCTTGCAGGTCGTTATAAAAAATTTACTGCTTTGCTAGTTCAAAGAATAGACTGTAGTAAACACCACACAAAAGCACGTTAGACAAAGAATTAGGCAGGTCTAAAATAAATAAAACCTTGAAATTAAAATCGAAAAATTTCCCTTGACTATTTAGAAAGATATGGTACGATTGTGCCATATTGTATGGGATGAATGAACCACAATTTGATAGAATCTTTGAGGCTATTAGTTATACAATACCAAAAACTAAATATTTAGTTAAACGCTGCTAAAATAAAAATTAATTAATTTCTCTACTAGTCATGGTTATTTTTTATTGTATCCGCATTCAACTCCATATTTAGATTTTGGCATCTATTTAGATGCGCAAACAATGAACTACAGAAGATACTAGTTTAAAGGTGTTTTTCCTGGGTAAGATGTTAGGAAAGGGTTTGTTGCACTAAAAGTGTCGTTCAATCGTCATCAAGTCTGGCAAGGTACCAGCAATAATTCCGAATAGCAACACTACTTTCTAACATTATTCTAACGACGGGACCGCAGCTAATTGAAGATAGTACTATTCTCCACTATTTATTTAATATTATGGTTCGAGCATTTCCAAATTTTATTTGCAAACTATCAAGAGCAAAAATCCCTGTTTATCAAATAAAGTTGCAACTTTGTATATACCCAATTTACGTCAAGTGTTCTATTTCAATTAATTTTACAAATGATAAATAACCGATCCTTTAAATGAATACTTGTATTTTGGTTTACCTCTTGCGAGAGATCTATTGAACCATTGTTTATTTGCAAATTTGTTTTATATACTGTATTTACATTTGGCTATCGTAATAAATTTAATTAGTGAATAACTCGAGAATTTGTGTAATTGTAAACATTATTATGATAAAACACGTTTAGTTAATTGTTTCTTAAATCTTTGATTTATAAATTGTGCAGGTAAGTTTTAGTGTTTAATTTGTAGTGTTAATGATAATCCTTCTAAGTAGTAAAGTAACTGTACAGCACACATCTGCCAAATTAATTCTGAAATCTTGATTTTGCCCTAGTTTGTATATATTCCTAAGCTTTTTGAATTTCCGACTATCACTGAATATTTTCTATCGTCAGGTTACGACATCTGGCATTTTCATGCACCGAATGCTAAGATTAAGTCATTGTCACATGCAACGAATAAAGAATACCAAGAAAGCGCCTTAAACACGTAATATTGTATCCAAATTGACCAAATATGATGGCGGCGTTGGCATGTTGTGCTTATGTATTAAAAACGTTAAATTTGTAAAATTTAGAACATGTAAATGCTGTGTATCTATATGAATGAAAGCATTTTAATCACAAACTACGTATACAATTATGTCTCAAATAAATAAAGTTTCCACAAACATAAAATATACAGTTCATTGCAAAGTAGATTGCACAAAATAAGAGTAATTTATATATAATCATGTAAGGTTTATTTATGAATTACATATCGTGTGCCACGAGCGCTCAGAACCACGACAAACATATCTTTGACTAAGCTAGCTGAATAGGCAGAGCGACTAAAGGTAGTCGTTGAAATACATACCGTAACGCGCTCAGTCATTGTCACATGCAACGAATAAAGAATACCAAGGAAGCGCCCTAAACACGTAATATTGTATCCAAATTGACCAAATATAATGGCGGCGTTGGCATGTTGTGCTTATATATTAAAAACGTAAAATTTGACAAATTTAACGTTACGAAATATACAGCAGTATACATTATTATGTATGTACAGTATGCAAATGAATTACACACACAGGAAGCGCCCTAAATACGTAAAGTTGTTCCAAATTAACCAACCATGATAGCGGGGTTAGATGTTGTGCTTATGTATTAAAAACGTCAAATTTTACTAATTTAACTTTATGAAATATATATATATATATATATACATCATTATGTACACACAATTAACAAAAACTTCCATGACTTGATACTTTAATTGTGCCCTAACAATGATGACGGCTATCACAGGTAGTTGTTCAAAACTGGATACACACGCGTACCGTAAGTTTGGTATTCTTTATTTCTTGGTCACTTGCAAAGTTAGTAAAACCACGCCCTTTCTACGATGAGTTGTTCCGTTTCTTGAAAAGTAAATTAGGAAACATTCCCGGTATCTCTAAGACTGTTTTTATCGTGACATAGCGCGTATGTAAATAAAAAATGGCAATATTTTCATACTTATTTACGCGCCAAGTCAAGGAGAAATAGTTTTGATCCAGCGATATGTATACACTTTTTACGTCGGTGGTATTAATTTGTGATATAATCTGAAATATGACGTAAACCGCCATGATTTTATCGTTGCTATACCAATTTTGCTTTAATAAAATGAGGCGTTAAAAATTGCCATGGTATAAAAATTTGTGACTGTATATAAACATTATAAATAAAGTATTATTTAGAAGGCATTTCGCAAGTTATAAAACATATTTTTGGGGCTATTTTTAGAATATAAATTTAGATTCACCAATTGCTTCTATTCACAAATGTCATAATATATGTAAGTAGTTAGTATTCTTTCTAATTGATTAGAGAGTTTCAACTTTAATTGAGTACACCTTAGAGCAATATTTGTTAATGAACTACTTTAGTGAGGAATTTTTAATAAATTTGTTTTCTATTTCACTTTATGGGCTTTTATAAGAGCTTTAGGCTGAAGGGAAATCGTGTACAGTTTTATGTCTTTGACCGATTAAATCGAGCATTTGAAATGTGGCATTATTTGTTTCATTAGTCTTTGGTTTTGGAACTTCACTGAGTTGTCACAAACGACGATATTGCACTTATCAACCACCTTAATAAATAATTAATTTTTATAGCAACAGAATTAAAATAGATTTTTAAAGCCTCAGTTTGTGAAATTAAAACGTTATTTTACTCTCTAGGGATGAGAATACGTATTACCATGACAACCGTAACTTCGTAGCAACTACGAAAAACATGGCGGTGATGTTATGACGTCATATTTAAAAGTTAGGTTACTGATTAATTATATCTATTTTTTCTTTGGCTAAAATAATACTTTGACTCGGGAAAAATATGGTGCATAATTAATTATAAAGTTGTTATGTTGCTGCTAAAGAATACATGTTCCAAAGACAAATTTTTATAAAAACACTTAGTAGCAAAGATTTCAATATTTAAGTATCCAACTATGTAGTTATTTCTTGTTTTTTATGTTGGACCATTGGTTAAAAATACTTTCTTACTACATAATCTAGAATCTATAAAAAATGAGATTTTGACAAATCCATTTGTTACTTGAATAAATTTTGACTATTTGTAATGTACTTTGTCAGCGTGGGTTTTGACATCTAAAGGAACACGTGTTTACTTTCATGTATGTTAAAGCATACATTTTCTATACCTGTGCCTACGTAAATACACACTTTTCTTCATAAAGGATGATGTTTTATATTTTTAACCTTCTCGATTTGAAAGCGGCTGTTTATATTTTTATTTATGGATGCTGTAGTAATAAGTTAAAGTACTCGTAGGTTCGAAGTATAGGGAGAAAGCAGGATAAGAAAAAGTTTCGGATAAAATAAAAAATTTATTAAGCAAATTAGTATCGCGCGGTGCTTAAAGTAGTTACAACTGGATATTTTAGAAATGACTTGTGGATCAGGTTACTTGGCAATTGTCATTGTTGATTTGTATTGCCTAGTTCTTAACTAAAATAATTTGAATATTATAAAATTATAAAATAATGTTTAATAAAGGTGAAATAATAGATAAAAAATATTAAGACCCCCTTATGTATTTCTTTGGCTGCTCGTAAATACGTTTGGATATTAATGGGCACAGGTGATACTCTACGCTTCATTCTACTTACTCGTATTGCTATAGCTCTAAATCCTTAACTCCCGAAGTTATTGACTCGATCGATGTACAAAACTAATTTTGAGAATAGCAAAATAACACATATGAATAATAAATATTGTATATGTAAAAGATAATGAAATAAAAAATTACTAAGCGTTATGCGGTTAAAACTATATAGTAAACATAGATAAGAAAATCTGTTGTGAGATAACGCACGACTTTCTCTTACGCGCATAGATATCCAAATAGTATCCACAAATGATGAAATTATTATTTACGTTTTTTTTTGGAAAATGTAATTGTAACGAACACCCATCCATGTTACTGGAAAGGTGAAATGTTGCCTAACTCCGGAATTTTTCTCAGAAAAACTGCTAAGTCCACATAAAGGAGCATTAAATACATAGTGACCGCAGCACATTTTAAAGAAAAACTTTTTTCGAGAAAATCGCAAAAAAACTTAAAAATCGCAACAATAAAGTGACATTTCCGCTCATTCGATTTAACTAAATTCTTGAAATTTCATGTGCAGAAGATAAAAGACTTAAATATAAAATCTTAAGAAAATTGTTAGAGCCGATTTCGAGAAAATCGCGAAAAACCAAAAAATGACAAGAGTAAAGTGGCACTTCCGGTTATTGGATTCTAATGAAATTGTTGTAGTCGCGTGCGAGCATAGATTCAAACTTAAATATAAAATTGCATTTATCCACGATTTTTCGTTTTCGAGATATCCTGTTCATACACACAGACACACACACACAGACAGACCAATTTTTAAAAACATGAGTTTCGTACTCAACTATTAGGGTCCGCTACAAGAATATGACAAAAAAATTAGGGTTCCTATTTAAAATTCTTATCGTTTTTTGTAGAAGTCATAGACGTCACGCCTAGGTCAAGGCGCTTCTTTTATCAAGTGGAACTTTTCGAACAACAAACCTTTTGCTTCAAGCATTTTTCTGTAAAACTCACATTTTCTGAGTTATTTCGGTGCATCCAGACTTTTTGGACATCCGGTATAAATAAACCAATGACAATGCAGGTTTTTGAAATAAGCGCATAGATTTTCAGAATAATAACAAATATAAATTATGGTGTCATACGGTTGAACCTAACCGCAAGCCGAAAAGTACGCATGCAAGTGCAATCAAGTGAGCAAATATGATAACAAAAACTGGCGCAAAGCGCGATGCGAAAATGTTAATAAAAATTACACTAATGTACAGTGCCTCAGAATTAGATATGAAAATAAACGATTCAACTACCGACAAAGAAGAGATAAACACCTCCGACAACAAGGGTGAAACCAGATCAGCCAAACAACAACTAAATCTACAAAACAAGTTCCAAATATTATCTGATACTGAAGAAAAAAGAAGAAGCTACAGCAAAATCAACAGCAATCAATCTGAGCCAAGCTCGCACAAGAGCTGGGAAGCAACACACTCTATGTCGCTTTGGCCAAAAATAGAGCCTTGGGCATAAACGTACATCCTAAGAACGAAAACTCCTGTCGAGGCTATTCGTTGAGCGGCAACTGCCATACCGCACCTCAGAGAAGAATTAATCTATGATGAGATTAAGGAGGAACTATGGGAGCTTGGCTTCCCAGTTATTTGGTACAAAGAATGCGCGGAGGCAGGGACAAAGTTTCCATGCCATTAAATTACATTGAACTGTCCCGCAACGAAACCCGCAATAATGTATACAACATCACTAGCATCTTTTCCTTAGCCATAAGAATGAAAGCGCCCAGACAAAGCAGGCGGGGAATTATACAATGCCACCGCTGCTAAATGAATAGGCATACCCAAAAGTGTTATCATGCATAATTACAGTGCGTAAAATGTGGCAGTTACCACCAATCAGCGAAAAAGATCGGTAGAACTGCGCTAACTGAGATGGTGAATACACCGCAAATTACAAGGGGTGCCCGTACTACCACACATTGAGGCCAGAACAACAGGCGCTCATCTGCTATCAAAGCAAATGCAACTTATGCACAAATAGCCAAACAATCTACGTCAGCTGCAATTAATCGTGCTCCGCAGATGAGCGAAAAACCAACAATCTCTACATTCAGCTTTGAAAATCTTCTGCGAGCAGGCACACTAGGCTGATTTGAGATAGCAAAGGACGCAACGAGAATCCTATCCCGGCTGCCGGAAATAATAGAAATTTTCGGTATCACCAAAGAACCATAAACCATTAAAAACTCTGTCCACAGGGAATCTGCCAGAAATTCGCAAAAACATAAAAATCAAAGATCAAAGATGCGATGAAAGCAAAAGGAGCACCTCCTTGGTATTCCGAATTATTGGAAAAACTGCAAACTATTCTTTCCAAATGTAGCAAATACGTAAGGGCACGCTAACGATCTGGCAGCTGCAACAACTTACTCATATATTACTTGTGATGTTACTTCTATGCTTTTGATCTTCCGAGAAGATGGTTTCTGAACAAGCTCCCCATCGTAATAGGTGAATTAACTCCCACATTCCGTTCTTGTTAGAGTGACCGGCGAGTGATGTCAGTTGAAAAAGAAGGACGGTCAGCACGAGGATAATTAAATACGTTAAATAGGCAGCCTCGCTGGACAACTATTAAAATGATCTCTGCGATGCAAAATACCTACTTTTATTTCATTCTGTATTTGTTTCACCAAAAGGAAAAGAATTTATTTAAGAACTCAAAATTGTAATAATTTAAAAATGTTTATCAAATATGATAATAGTACGCTCAGTTAATACAACCAATTTGAAGTATTAAATGGACATATTGAAAGAGGCTATTGTACAACTTTAGGAAATTTGCCCTTATTATAAAAATAAGAGAAAAAATGTGGGTAAATAACGCAGTAGGGATAGTTATACTAATGCAATGCCGTTTATTTATAATCATTTCGAAAATGGCAAAACAGGATGCATGTATAAAAGATAATTAAAAACAACGTTAGTAAGCAATAAGCAATTTAGAAACTATGTTAGTAGACGTTAAGGCGAAATATGTTTAAGGCACTTAGGTAGATTAATGTAGCAATGACTTGACTGCATTCAAGTGTTCGAATGTGTCTAGAATTTAAGTTATCAATTGTAGTATAATAAATTTGTTGTTGGAAAAGGTTAAAATGTGATAAAAAGATTATGCTAGTGGCCCAAATGTGCAACCGTGGTATATGTGTAGACATTGGCCTAAAAGAAAGAAAATCAGTTGGTGTGTGTTGGTATTACGTTATTTCTTTAAACTTGAACTTCTTTAAATCCCACTCTATTTATACAACAATTGCTTTCATAGTATTTATCGGCTTTAGTGAACTAAAATTTAAGGGAATCTTATAATATTGGACTGGGTTGAAAATAGCCAAAATCATAGTTAAATTTATGCGAACATTTTCGTATTTCAAAAGTATAAATATACAAGATTCTGAAGTGATTTTCAAAAATTTGTAAAGTAAAACGTATATTATCAAACCATAAAGACCACTATATTTTGTACTAGTCTCACTCACTTCACGGGCTGGCGGTCTTTTAATAGACAGGTTTACCGATAGTTTGATAATAATTTGGGCAGTGCCGTCCGTTTAATCTGCAACAAACTGTAAATGTTTAAATAAAATTGAAATGTTTTCAAGTTTCGTTATCCTTTTCCTTTTGGATGATCTTAGTATCAATGTCTGTACTCCTAGAATTCTTTGGAACTTACTCTGCAGTAGACTCCATTGAGAAATTAATTTAGCCTAATACCGTCTTCATCGACAAACGGTTTCTCTTTGCATCCAAGGCATTGCTGATATATCAATGAGTGATCGCTTTGTATTTATGCAGGCATTAATACATTTTGTTTCAAACTTATGCCTAATTTGAAGAAAATAATTTGTATATGATTGTTAATACTCTATATAAATGCAATTTACAAGTTAAACTTTGACTTAATACTTAGACTATTGTTGTACTTAACCTTTTGTTATTGTCATTAGTTTGAATTTGTTGAAGGTGTATTTGTTTTTGTATTCTGACCACATGATTTCTTTTTAAATATTCTATTTGTGTTTATAGTTATAGTAACTTTTAATTATTTTCAAGAAGTGTAGTCCTAAATTAAAATGCGTAAAAATAAGTTTACTAATGGATTCTACCATGTTTTGTAATTTCTGAATTCATGATTTATTTCAAATTCAATGAGTAAAAATATTCGTAGAGCCTTAAAATGGTGGCGCCGTTTTTATTTGTATATGTTTTAAGCGACATCCTGGACATCGTTGTCACCTTTTCTAAGTTATATACCATGACCAAGATTTTCATTGGTTGCAGGTAACCTGGGCGATTCGATGGTTTTCTAGTAACATTTTTACAACAACTGATATCTTAATGCCGAACTTCTATGTAGCAATTTATGAGACATTTCGTAACTATTTAAATTATGTCGCTATCATGGGAAAATGTTCTTACGATCTTCTTCATCTGAAGTTTTAAGAATTTGCTCAGAACGATTATCAAGTACTTTGGTTTTGCACAGACATATTCTGATCAGCAGAATCTTGGCTGTTTCCATTTTCTTAATATTTTGGTACACCAGGAGCAGACAGATTTTGTCGAAAATTGTGCAACCGTAACTTAATTGTATTACTGGAAAGCTACAAATTAATTATTGACGTTCCATTCAGTTCTTTAGGAACGTTATATATCACAATTGATAGTAAGTAAAACTGGTGAGTTGCCCTGCTCCACTGCGAAATCTGGGAAAAAACGCATTCTTTGTAAAATGTTATTGGATTTAAAAATAAATTTAAAGCTTCGTAAAGAAGTTGGCTCGTCCTTATGGCGATATTAATAACCTATTATAGGAATAAGTTGGATATAAAAACAAATCATCAGAATTCCAAGAAATTATTTTAAATATTTCACAATACCTATTAACAGTTATATCGCTTAATTACCCAATTTCCCATTTTTACTATTTTAGTTACAAAAATCTAAAAAAATTCATGTTCCGGCTTTGATAAATCTTTCAATTCTGTCAATTTTAGATATTAAATTAATTAATAAAAGAGAGTATGGGTCAGAGGTCCTAAGATACAAAAAACATGTTCACATACTAATTATAGGTAAACAAATATGAATTAATATATTTATTAAACAGAAGTACCAAAAAAGTATTCTTTACTTAAAATAACCCACTAATTTTAAATTGGTTACACGTTTGCGTTATAAGGCTTCAACAGCTATTAACAAATTATTTTGTGTTTTAACAAATTGAATTACTAAATCATCGTCTTTTTTCGCTATTTTCATATTTAGAGCTTCGAATGGTTTTCCCTACTCCAATGAAACTATTTCGACTAAAATTTGATTTGAAAATATGAGGGTCAATCCTGTACATATACTGCTGTCATCCTCCCATTGATATGTTTGGG
>JAHWXV010077649.1:0-11555 GCA_024586415.1 Phrixothrix hirtus
ATAGAAATAGAATATTCGAGAATATTACTCATAATAATGATGTAATAATTTGTAATGCTATGACTCATTGCTGACCTAACTAATTGATAGGTATCGGTTAACGCAATGAGTCATTGCCATTACATTGCCTATTTATTACAAAGAAAACATTCTAGATGATTCTAGTATTTTCCATTTACTGTTTCTAATTTTTGTTATAATACATATCTTTAGTCAAAGCATAGCCTCCGTAGAATTTAAAACATCTTCCTAGTTTTATTTTGTATTACAGGCTTTTATTTATAAGTATTATCTCATACGATATGTATTATAATTATATCGTTTATAAGATTTAAAAATTTAGCTTAATACGTATCAAACATTATATCAAAGTTTGAAAACAATTTAGTTTTAGTATCATAGAGCGTGCCACTTTCTTGTTCGTAATTGTCACAAATATTTTGGACGTAAAGGTATCGTAGCCATCGAATTTCTACTATATTTATTTAAAGAAATCAATTTTTTTGTATTTCAAATCAAAGAATGATAATAAAACTATGTTTTTATAGAAATAGATTTATAAAAAGTGTTCGAATTAATAAATAATCGGAAAGTAAACTAAGGTGATGTTTGTGAAAATTCAAGACGTTATTGTAAGCTGTAAATTAATTTATTTTGAAAATCTATTTCTATACAATCATAGACTACCTTTAGATCAATTAACATCAAAAACATTTAGATACTACTACAACTACTACTACCTATCATGCCATTCCCTTAGTGAGGTAGGCAAAAGCCAATAAAGCCTCTACCTTCACAACCACAGCATTTACACCAACCCCTCTCGCTACCACCGCCCTTCACCACTACTCTCATCACTCTACAGTATCCACACCATTCACCATTTTTCTCCATTCCCTTCTGTCCTTCTTTTGCTTGTATTAAAGTCATACAACGTTCTTGGCAAGCTCTCCTATTCTTTGCGCTCTTTACTCTCTTTTCTTTTACAATTTCTTCAATCATAATAAACCACCTCTTTCTCGGTCTACCACTACCTAGTTTTCCATTCATACATGTTTGATATATTTTCTTTGTTAAGCGTTCATTACTCATTCGTTTCACATGTTCAAACCATCTTAACGCACTTCTTTTGTACAGTTCAGGAAATGTCTCCATCACCTGGATTCATGGATACGTAACCATCACCCATTCATTCCTTACTCTGTCACGTCTCGTTTTGCAACATGCAGCTCTTAGGTACCTCATACTTAAGGCGTTTATTTTACTCATATACTTCTTCTGAAATACCCAAGCCTCACTACCATATAACACAGTTGAAACAAATACACTAGTGTACACGGCCTTCTTTGCTTCCATACTTAACTGTTCACTATTGGTTACTGACCACATGCTGCCAATTATTCTCCTGCCTGCATTCACTCTATTTTCAATTTCACTATCTATTCGCGCATCATTTGCAAACATTCTGCCAAGGTAAGCAAACTTATCCACTTGTTCAAATATCTCGCTACCCAACTTCAGTTGACATATTTCCTTTTCATCATCCCTATTGAAAACCATTACCTTTGTTTTGCCACTACTGATTTTCAGATCCATTCTTTCACTCACATCTACAACTTTATTCAACATTCGTTGCATTTGGGTCATATTTTTAGCTACTAGTACTACATCATCTGCATACATCAACACTTTTACATCTTCGCTGCCTATATTTATACCACTCAAGTCTTCTCATGCACTTTTCACGCATTTATCCATTTATCCTTATACATGTATTTTTTGTAGTTGTAAGGGTTTCGTAGCCATCTAATTATAAGTTTATTATTTTATAATTCTATCTAAATGTTCCCAATGTTTATGGAACATTTAGATAGAATTATAAAATAATAAGCTTATAATTAGATGGCTACGAAACCCTTACAACTACTAAAAAATACATGTATAAGGCTCCCCCTTAATATATTTGAACCAAAATGAGTTGTATCTTATATTAGAATATCCATAGTTGCATCTGATCGTATAAGAATGATAAACAGGAGGCTAATTTACTTAAATTTTATAAATAGACCACCATAATTTCAATTATATATATTATATATTTTGCAGTTAAACTTTGCTACAAAATGGCGGTATATTTCTAGTACTTTAGTATATCTACAAACTTTACACAACATTAAACAGGTAGTGATCATTCTAGACTAAGGAATTAAGTAATCTAAGGTTGTCGGCCCTGTCTGGTGTAGTGGTTGTCATGTTTGCCTCTACACCAAGGGATACCGGTTCAAACCCGATCGAGTCAGAGAAAAATTTAAAAACATGTTTCATTCTCGGATAAGGAAGTAAAATCGTAGGCCTCATGTCAATGTGATGTTTGGTACGTTAAAAGTTCCTAACTCGAAGTGGAACTCCTACAGATTCGGCAAATTTCTAGCAGGCATGGCGAAATAACTATATAACAGTTCTGGTCCAAGAGGGCCCATCATGAACCCTCAGCCACAGGAAACAAACAAACAAACAAATCTAAGGTTAATTGTACCTGATATTCATATTGCATTCGACAAATAGCGGTAACCGTTTAAAATTAATCAGCAAGAGCTTTTGATATGCTTTTTCTGACGACCTCAAATAATAATTATTAAAATTATTTTGTTTACTTTGCAGGACTTCTGTAAGCTTGGTGGGACTGTATTTTGTAATATGAAAATGCACACAACGGCGTATATTGTAGATAATAAATTTTACAAAGATATAATTTTTATTAGTAATGTCTCACTTCAGGTTCAAAGCAAAGGTTAAATGATTATCTAAAGATTGCGTTTTTTAGTAATTAGCTGTTGTAATGAAATACGTCAGTTTTATGCAAGTTGCCGAGACGGTGCGACTTCAAAAATGACATATGAATTAAGTGAATCATATAACACAAAATGCAAAAGCTTAAATTTTGCCATTAAAGTCGTATGTCTATTAATAATTATATTTCTTACAGAGATGTGTGTAGGAATGTTCATGTTTAATTTAATCAAAACAAATATGGATGTAGAAATTGAAAAACAAATTGATTTGAAACAAGATCGTTTTATAAAAGAAGCGTTAGCAATAAGAAAAGATCAACTGCAACAAGAACTTTTTCAAGATTTAGAATTTCTTGACAAAAAACGCAAAAAACGATACGATTATGTAAGTTTTATTTCATTAATTTAATTCTGTCTAATGTTTTAACTCTAGGAAGAGCACATCAAAAATGTTAACATTAATGGGTTTCAAAAGCGATCTTCGGAGGTGGAAGACCAATTAAAGCTAAACGTGCAAATTGAAAACTTAGAACTTGATAAAATACTAGGTATGTCTTGAACTATCAAGAAAACTTTAATTAATTTTATATATTAAGAAACCGACACCTCCTTAATTTTTACAATTTCTCATATTGTTTAAACAGTAAACATAGTTTGAAATTAGATTTTGGAAAAAATATATTTTATTAAAGTTTAGCTGTATTTAAAAAGATACACTAGGAGCAATTTATTGTCAGAACACTTAAGGCTCGTAAGATCTCTTGTGAAGCAAACGTATTGGTAGTGTCATTCACTTGGAGTTGTATCACTTAAGAAATTGCCATACGTCATTGCCCAGAAAATAAATTTTGGAAATTTGGTTGTGTACTTAATTTTTGTGTATAGAATTTAGTGTTAAATTTGAAATTATCTGGTTACTTACATATAAAAACTTGTTAATGCAATATGTGCCGTGACTAACACAGGCTTTATTATTTTGATACTGTATGACACTGACAATGAATATGAATTGGTGCAGGAACTAATGACGAACCTGGCAACTTCTTAAGTGAAACGAACTCTACCATTATTAACACATTTGTAGCCGGATATCTCTGTATAATTGAAGGTCAAAAATTATGTTTTTAAAATATAACCTTTTTATGAAGCAAACTGCAGAAATCATGATATGAAAACCTTTAAGCAATAGCTTTTCGCTAAACTATAACTCGTATCTGTATTGATAATATGAGATAAGTTCTCCCCGTACTGTTGATTTTTTTACTCAAATTTTTAAACGTAATTCTTTCAATTTTTGTAAAATGGGATCGAAATATATCAGAAAACTTCTTTGTTTCATGCTGTTTAAATTTGGGTTACATCAAGCTTTTATTTACGATCACCTTGTATATAATTGGATTTAGGTAGGGGTAGACCGAGAAAGAGATGGTTGAATATGGTTGAAGAAATTGTAAAAGGAAAGAGAATATAGAGCGCAAAGAATAGGAGAGCTTGCCAAAAACGTTGTATGAATTTAGTGGAAGCAAAAGAAGTGTGTAAGGACAGAAAGGAATGAAGAAAAATAGTGAATGGGTTATAGTAGAGATAGTAGGATTGATGGGTAATAGTAGAATGGTCTGGATGCTGTATGGTGCTGGGAATTGCGGTGAAAGGTAGTAGTACTGAGAGTGTGTTGGTACATGGGTGCATGCAGTGGTTGAGAAGGTGGAGGCTACCCCGCTAAGGGAATGGCATGATTGGTATTGGTAGTAGTTGTACTTGGATTTAAACTAACTTGGGTGTGACTTTTCGATATATAACGTTATAATAATAATAATAAAACGTGTAATATATTTGTTTCATCAAACTTCCACGTGTTTAATAAGTATAGCTATAATATACAAGTCTGCGTGTATTTAATACCATGACATCAAAACGTATACATTCATAGATAGGTAATATTTCAATAGATTGTTCACTCGGAACTAAAACTTGTGAACAAGTTTTTGTTCTTTACATCACCACTGAAACTATGGAGCTAGTGCATAATAGGCGGCAATTCAAATGTGACTTCAAATTAACTTACCTAATAATTTTTATTTTATGCTGTTCAGATAGAATAAAATCAATTTACACTGCCCTTGTAAGTAATATTTTATTCAAATATTCATCTAAATTTTAATGCCGATATTCTATACAGGCACGTTGTTTAAAAATTAACATTGACATTTACTCCTTATTTATGCTATAGTTGAAAATCAAAACAAACAGTTTACAAATTACATTATGCTTCAACGGTATGATAACCAGTGTTAGAAATTATCTTAACAACAATTGACATGTGATTATTATAGTTTCAAAGATAAAACTACAATACCTGGACGTCCTTAGGCCACGTGCAATTTCACAATGGATGAGGTATTAATACATCCACTAACACTACACCGCTGTACCACAATAAAATATTTCGAACCAAGGTTAGGTTATCAAAAATTATTTAATCATAAAAGAACAAGTGCACATTATAAAGTTTTTATATAGAAAACGGCAAATTTTCATAGGAATGTAGCATACATTAGTAATAGCAGTCAATGGCTGTTCTTGGTTTTAAAATTTGACACTTCAGATATATGTAACCGAAAAATTAAGTCTCTGAAAACTATGTTCTACACTAACACAGTAAAATATAGGGTGCTTTCCATTTTGCGACGCAAGTCGCTGCAAGTCGATTTTACAAGCGATTTTGTGTTCCTGTAGCATTTAGCATTTGCAAATAAGCCGATGTTGTTTGATATTAGTCAGAAATATCATAAGTTTTCTTTATATATTAACTATTCTTCGAAATAAACATTTAAAATCCCAAGCCCAGTTACAAACTACGCCTATCGATAAAACGTTGAGCTAAAATATAATGTTATGATCTAATTTGACGTAGTCAATTTCATATTAATCCGGAGCAACTCTTGTGAGCAATTTTTGCATATTTTAAATAGCGTAAAGCTTGTTTTACATTAATCTTTTTTTGGTCCAAATTAGGCTAGCAATTTTTGAAGTAAACTTTTTTTACATTTATTCGAATAGTGTAACAAATGTTTGTGGGTACTTCGCACATTGCTATTGCCAACTTCCGAGCAAAAATTCAGAATTCTTTGTTCAACAGGTTAGGTGAGACTAGCAAATTTAAGAAAGGTACTTCAATAATTATTTTGATAAAATCAAAATATTCAAAATTGAAAAAATTAAAAATGTTACGGCGCATTAAAAAAATGTACTTTCTTTATTGCAAACTGGAACCAAAACAGATTAAGACATAATTTTCATTTGGGAATGTGTTCATTTATGGAAAATGATTTAGAAGAAGATTTAGATATCTTTAAAAACGAATATACTAATACCAAATTAGGTTATGTTATTTTATTATCTCATTGTGATGTTAGCAGCACTGAAATATACCTCATATGCGCATGTCTAGTCAAAAACTTGCTTGCAAAAATAGATCCAGGCGTATATTTTTTAGACTGAAAATAGAGTGAAACTTGAATGCAATTAGCTGTCCCATACCAGGCATTTTTTTCTCCTCACTTATTTCTAGACCCATTTTAGATCTAAGAAGGAATAATGTAAAACAAGATTTAAGCTAGGTTTTGTTTCACGTAATTTTAATCAATCGCTCAAACTATGCAAGGCTATGTTATTATTATAGGTTAAAAAAGTTGTAGCAAGTATAACAACTTTCATATTAATCGGAGACAACCACCATAAGTGTGTATTATATTTAAAGCTGTGGGTGACTGGTTTCTGAAACAATAAAATATTTACGTATATATTATTCCATTTATTAAATCGAATAATCTCCAAAAATTAAAATTTTAATGAAATTTGAAAGCAGTTGGTCCATGCGAGTAATTGCAAGTGATACGATCATAAATAAGAATATCGTTTTTTCTGTAAAGAAACGATGGGAGGAAGAAGAGACCTAAAAAGAAAATCAGGCAACGATAGACCGAAGATTTCTAATTTATATCAAGATAGGGAATGACTAAATTATTTACGGGAAAATTCTTTTTGTACTCCAAAAGGTGCAACAACAGTCGTAAATTTACCCCCTTCATCTTTAACAATGTGCAGAAAAATAAATAATTCAGAATTAAGGGATCGCATAGTTACTAATAAACAGTTTTTTATGGAAGCAACTATGCAATTCAACTTTTTATTTAGCTTAAACTTTGTTCAATTTATTTACCTTTCTGGTCTCATAGTTGATTTATATTTTAGAGGTTTAGTATTTATAACAAATATACCATTCTAAAATTTAATGTAATTTTATTAAAATATTAACTGACATTCTACATTATTATTCATTAACGAAAGGTATTTCATTCAACAAACAAGTAATATACCTAAGAATAATGCACGGTAGAAATAGATTTGACAAAGCATGGACCCCTATAGGGATTAAACTGAATTATAGGATTGAGTATGCATATTTCTCTGTTCTTTAATTAAAAATCAACAATTACAATGGGGAATATGATAGCTTGAATCCAACTAAAATGATAAATTTACTTTTATTCTTTTCAATATTTCCAGCTTTAAGTATAAACTGTTTCGTTTCCATATTTTTAATTCGTTAGAATGTCATTGTAATGTTACATTGCAATTTATTAATTTAGTTATGAAATAGCGCGTTCAAAATAATACTTTGTTCTAATCTAAAAAACAAAATATTTAGTGTAGGCAGTACGAGGTCATTATGATTCTTTACATTCTATTTATAACTCATTGTAATTGCATAGTGGTAATTTCTTATGTAATACCACAGGAATCAGTGATTTCTCTCCATAAAATTTTCTTACTAAGATTTTACTTCGTGCAGTAGTCCACGCGCATAAAATCTTTATAAGTTAACCTGAACAAAGCAAACAATTTATGCATGTCACAATTTCGAAGTAATGATTATTGAGAGTGACGAATTTATTATACCACAAAATATTTTGACCACAATTGTGCCTTGAGGGAAACTACTGATTCTATACGATATATACTGTGTTGTACCCTGGACATGGGTTTAGACAATATTTAGAAAGAGATATCGCTATACGCTAATGAAGGCATATTAACATTTGCCAGCCCTGCGGTTAATCTTGACGCAAAAGAATTAATTCTCACCTAGCCGTATTGCCGTATTTATTACACGATTCCATATAGTTTTATTAGGGTGGAAAATTGAAATGAAGAACCTATTAGGCAGTTTTATGAAGACAACTTGTGCTCTCGTTTTAAAAAGAGGAGCCTGTCTAGTAATTTAACTTACTCCACTATTCGCAGCTTATCTGACAATTGCTGGCGATCTACTTTTCTAATGATATCAACCGAGAAATGCCGTAAAACAACGTTACCTTGCTACGTGTACAGTAGCATACATGTATGCATGGTAGTTGGGACGATGTCTGAGAAGTTAGCACCCTGATGGTAGAACTCAATTGTTCTGATAAGAGTTCTTGCATATTTTAACTTAGAACAGAAGTATTTTATAGTATTTAAAAAAGGTTCCGGCCGTTTACTATAAAAAAATGAGTTTAAAATTTTGGGTGCTAACTTCGCACCGCACCCAAACATTCAAATACATAGTTCTGACATAAGTTACCCGTAGCGGTACATGTAGTAAGGAGTACTTTATACTTTTTGAGAGAGTTCTGATGTTAATAACAAAACAAAATTAGCAAAACCTAAATTGCTATCATTCAAAAAGTAATAAATTGAATGTCTCATTAGTTATAGTGTGAGTTCTAGATTTAAAACCACAAGATACGCAAATGACTCAAATAAAATTTTCTTCTAAAATCAACAGTAAAAAAGTTACATAAACTTTTAAACTTTACAAAAATCTAACGATGTCCTAATAAAATGAAAAATTGAAAGTTCCAGTGGTGCTGATCAGAGTTCTGGATCTAAAACGACGTGATTTACAACTTTTGGTCATAAAATGTTTCTCTAAAGTTAATAGACAAAAAGTTACATTAAGCAAAACTTTGACAAAGTCTACAAAAAGATGAAATCTAAAGTTTCAGTAGTTTAGATCGGAATTCTGGATAGACGCTAATTAAATCTATAATTGTTTTAGATGAGGTTTTTCCGTAAAGACAACAGAAACTTTTAAAATTTTGCTTAATACCCCTTTTTTTCTATAGACTTTATGGAAAAATTTTATAACAAAAAGTTATAGATCTCGTTGTTCTAGATCCAGAACTCCGGTCAGGAACTTTCAATTTCCAATGTTTTGTGGACTGTGTAAAACTTTTATAACAAAATGTTATAGATCGTGTCGTTTTAGATCCAGAACTACTGGAACATTCAAATTTTCAACGTTTTGCGAATTTTGTCAAACATTTGCTTAATTTAACTTTTTTCTATGTATCTTGTGGAAAAATTTCATAGCAAAACGTTGTAGATCTCGTCGTGTAAGATCCAGAACTACCGGAACTTACAATTTTCAACGTTTTGCGAACTTTCTCGAACTTTTGCTTAATATAAATTTTTTTGTATTAACCTTATGGAAAAATTTCATAACAAAAAGTTGTAGATCTCGGGGATCTAGATCCAGAACTCTGATAAAAACTAATCGAACTTTCAAATTTCAACGTTTTGCGGATTTTGTCAAACTTTTGCTTAATATAAATTTCTTTCTATTAACCTTATGGAAAAATTTCATAACAAAAAGTTGTAGATCTCGCGGATATAGATCCAGAACTCTGATAAAAACTAGTGTAACTTTCAAATTTCAACATTTTGCGGATTTTGTCATACTTTTGCTTAATACAACTTTATGGAAACATTTTATAACAAAAAGTTGTATATCTTATCGTTTTAGATCCAGAATTTTGATAAAAACTACAGAAACTTCTAATTTTTCATTTTTTTAGCACACCGTCAGATTTTTGCAAAATTTAAAAGTTTATACAACTTTTTTACTGTTTATTTTAGAGGAAAATATTATTGGAACCATTTGTATGTCTTCTGGTTTTAAATCTAGAACTCCCACTAGAACTAATGGGACTTTCAATTTTTTACCTTTTGAATAATATGAATTTAGGTTTTACTAATTTTTTTTGTTATTAACATCATAACTCTTTAAAAAAGTATAATGTACTCCTTATTACATATACCGCTACGGGTAACCTATTTCAGAACCGTTGTATTTGAATGTTGGGGTGCGGTGCGAAGTTAGCACCCCAAATTTTAAACCCATTGTTTTATAGTTAATGGCCGGAGCTTTTTTAAAAACTGTAAAGTACTTCTGTTCTAAGTTAAAATATGCCAGTACTCTTATCAGAACTATTGAGTACTATTATTGGAGTGCTAGCTTCACAGATATGTTGGGATGGGGTATGCTATGCAAACATACGATTGTACATATGCTTAGTGACGTCATTTAGCCTAAAAATAATTCAAGTTTAGCGCTGCGTTCTTAACTACCTGAAAGCCCCTCGTACGTTTGAAAACGAAAGGATATGAGCAAGCATATATGAAAAGCTGGAAAGGACAATCACATTTCAATTACATAGACAACATACGACTCGGTTCCCAAAACCCAAAATTCCTTATACTTATTATATAAATTACCAACAAAGTCCAAAAATCAAATAGCCTTTAGGGCCTTAAACTGTATTTAATTACACTAGCAAAGTTGATCTTTAGCGTTAGCTATTGCAACGCGAATAGGCCGTTCTGCCAGGAACTTCCTAACTACTAGCTCAGAAAATTTGATTTTTAAAAGTGTTCGATATTCGAAACGTTGGTTTAAATTGCAATTACTTAAATTATCGGCTTGTGTAAAAGTCAAACTAAGGCATTCTAAAGCATGGTCGTAGAATTACCTTCTGGCGTCGGTATAAAATATTTATATACAGGGTTGGTTAGAAATAGTTGCAGTAGCTTTAACCACGCATTCTTTGGGTCCCATATACCCACAAAAAAATAATAATAAAAATTAAACAGCTTTAATTTAGACACAATCGAATTTAGAAAATTTTGTAAAACTTTTTAAGAACCTCTAATTTGCAATATTTATAGTCAGGTGCGTTTATTTCAGTCTTACACATGGTACAGGTCTTTGCAATGTGTATTGATAAATATTTAGTGTAAATCAAATTCATTAAAAAACTCCATTTTGATTTATTAAATTAGATTTACATAATTGTTCACGTTTTCAGGCATATTTATTATCCACTTTTCCAATGTTTTTTGTAGAAGTAAAAATTATCAAAAAACGGTAAACTTAGTTATTAAAAGAAAATACCGCATATTTTATACAGTTAGTTTGATGTTTCTTTTAATTATTTTTAAACTAAAAGCTTTATTGAAAAAATAAAAACACATAATATCCCTTTGGATTGCGTTTTTGTACCTTCTGTTAAAGTTTAAAAAATTGAAAAATAATTATGAGCTGTTCAATTTTACATAGATAATTTGAAATTATTTATTACTCAATTTCGGAAATATTAAAAATAAAAATTAAAAGGGGAATTTTTTCTTGACAAGTTGTGACATCTCGTCTTTCTTTAATTATGTCGAAGGGGGAAATTATTTATATTTTGCTTAGATAGGCTACAGTCGTAAAGGCCGGGTTTTTTCTTTGCAGGACTTCTCATTAACGGAGGGCTCGGTTGTTCATACCTAGCTAAATTGGTTAATAAATAACAAGTCAATAAATCTTCATAATCTATATATATATATATATATATATATATATATATATATATATATATATATATATATATATAT